>JAQGAY010000984.1:0-17869 GCA_034698085.1 Polydesmus angustus | reverse complement strand
AACTGGGCGAACTCTTCTCGGTTTTTAATACGTTTTTGGTTCCTGCTCATCATCACGACCGTGCAGAGAGGTATTTTTAAAATAAATATACGTACTGCTGATAATAATTATTATGTACGATATAAATATTAAACACTTGAGACTTTGAAAAATAAATTGATACAATGTTAAGTCAATCAGGGACTGAATTTCTCGGAGCTAATAGTTTCACAGCTGTTAAATGAAATTAAATATCAAACCTCTTACTGGATCAAATTATTCACGTTACGTTATTATAGTCACGATAAATAAGTAGGTAAGAGATGTTATATAACTTATACAATATTAATAATCGAGTTTTTCCACACCTGTACGTCATAGCACATTTTCCGTGTTTTTGCAATTCATTTATGCATTCTTCCACCTGTACATGTATTAAATTTGGTTTTTTCTAATATTTTTTAGATCAGTAAAAATGCGACTATATACAATGCACAAAAGAGAGTTTTTCTTAGTTTTTATTGTATTTCTGGCGTGTTTTTGGCTTTTCATCTTCATTGGACTAGCTGGTAATTAAAATTTGCAGTTGATAATACTGTATTTTTTAAAAATAAATTGCCAATGTCTTTATTGCTAAAACAAAATAATATTTTCTAGGTCCGGCTGTTACGGTTTCTGTCACAAGATACGCATCAAGTTTAGAAACACCTGTGAATAAATCTCAAATTGTGGTATTATAATGTTATTTTTTTGAATAAATTGGAAGAAAAAAATCATATTTTTTGTTGTTAAATTACAGACTGGTCCGATAATTATTTTAACACCGACTTTATCAACTTACAGTCAACAACTTTGGGTTACTGCCAAAATTTTGAAAGAGAGCAACGATGGTATTATTATTTTAATTGCCTGTACGATTTTAAAATTATTGATTTTTTTTTAAATAGTTGAAACCATTCAATTGAAGTTTAACGTTGCTGTTACCTTACAAGGAGTAATCGACGAGCAGCATTTATCATCTGTATTAACAGGACAGAATGTTCACAACAGAAGTAGAGAACTTACTTGCCGAGAACAAGTAAGTTTTAAAGTTCTGATGATATGAAAAATCAAATATTAAAACGCATAATTATTTATTTTTGTAGGAATGTTTAGAATTTACAATTCTACATTTAGGTTTTTTGGATTTTTCCAGCTACACGATTTCTGTTTCATTTTACGGTTTGGATGTACTGGAGCAAAAATATCCTATCAAAGACATGATTTTTTACGTAAAGTTAAATTTAAGAAATTTTATTTCGTGTTTATAATATGCAGTTTTACATTTAGTTTCGAAGCTACAATCCAGCATTTACCCAAATTGAAATTTGGTTTAGGTTCATTTTTGTTCTACTAACTTTTATCGTAACGGTAAGAAGCGTTTATTTTAAAAGTAAAAAAAAGCGCTTTTAATATATGTAAATTAATTTAATTTACAGTGTTGGTTTTCGCATCGTTTAAGGAAATTTTCATTCCGTGATTGGTCAATTGAACAGAAATGGTTATCGATATTAATGCCTTTATTGGTGTTGTACAATGGTATAATATGCGTTTAAATTTGACTCAAAGATAATTTTTGCTTAATTATGTATTTTTCATTGACTTTTAGATCCCATTTTTCCATTAACATTGCTTTTAAACAATTGGATTCCGGGCTTCATTGATGCAATTTTCCAATCATTATTTTTATGCACTTTACTTTTATTTTGGTTGTGCATTTACCACGGCATTCGACAGGTATTTATTTTTATTTGATATCCATGAATTTTATTCGTGACTTTTAATAATTTTTTTAAATAAATTATAGAACGAAAGATATTTTATTTCGTTCTACCTGCCAAAATTAGTTGTTGTTGGATTATTATGGATGGCAGCTGTAACTTTATCGTCTTGGCATAAATACAACGAGTTAAGAGATCCTACTTATAATTATACATTGGATACCCAAAACTATAACGTAAAATTATTATTATTCCTTTCTCGTTTTTTAACTTTTTAAAATTAATGTTATTAATATTTTGAAGGGGTTTAAGCTGTTTTTCTTTATTGTTGGAGGTATTTATATCGCGTATCTTCTTTATTTGATAATAAGAGCTTACAGCGAACTGAGAAATATGCCATATTTTGGTAAAAAAAAAAGTTGTTTTTGCATCAATTATATCTTTTACTTACTGTGTATGTTTGATTTTTAGACGTAAGGTTGAAATTCTTGACAACGTTAATGCTATTCGTAATTTCCATCAGCATTGCCATTACAGTAATGAGATTCGGGATACAAGTTCTTCAGGATAACTTTGTTTCCGAATTAACCACAAATTACAAGAATTCTGCCGAATTTATGGCGTTTTACGGACTTATCAATCTTTATCTTTACGTGATGGCGTTTGTGTATTCTCCTTCACCGAACGCTGTTTTGGGTATCGTATCAATTTGATCTATTTATTCTGTTAAAATTTCGTTTTCTGTAATTTTTTTTTATAAATTTTAGAAACTCATTATAAAGACAATCCTACGTTTTCAATGATCAATGATTCTGATGAAGAAGTAGTCTATGGGTAATACTTTTGAAATAAATTGCATCGTTCTAAAATTAATATATTTTACAACTTTAGATCTGATACGGAAGACAAGCTTTTGTCAAACTGTACGAAAGACCACGAAGAGAGTGATTAGTTATATAATCTAGTCTGCGTTATTATAATTATGAAACACTTTTGAAAACATTGCCAGTTTACGTCCTAAATGTGACTTACTGAATATCCTAAACAATCTAGTCAATTTTATATTATTTTCCCCCCATTTTTTTTTTTTTTTAATATACAAAGCGATCAAGGTTTCTAAATCTATATCAAATATCGCTATATTTATATTTTCTATATTTATGAGAAACTTTTATCAACGTTTTTATGTTGACCGGTATCGCATTACTTAAAAATCTTAAGTTCTGTATTAAATACGTATATATTATTTAGCCAATAGAAATTTTCAATTCTATAATAATATCTCTTACATATTACAGCAGAATTTACGCCTGTGCACTGTCCTAACAATTTATTTCGAGTTTTCGTTAGATTTTTAAAAGTTTTATTTTCTTAAAAATATGATAAAAATACAATCTAATCCCAAAAGTTAATAACGCCATCCCATCCTGCTGTTGCAACCTTAGATGTTTCATGAGGATGCCACAAAACGGCGACGCAAACGTTATCATGCGCTTTAAATTTACTTAATAATCGTGTGGTTTTCCAGTTCCAAATATACGCTTTCCCATCGGCATCTCCCGATATTAAATAACTAAAAAGTAAAATAAAACAATAAGCATTTTTAATTAATTAAAAAAAAAAAAAAAAAGATTAGTGAAATACCTCATATCTGGAGAGAAATCTAACGTACAAGCGTATCCCGCAACCATATGACCTTTGAACGTTTTTTTGCGGTTTAATTTAAAACGATTTAGAGCGGAAAATATCATAACTTTATTATCCATAGATTGGCAAGCTAACCACTTTCCTAAAAAGATAAAATAAAAAAACAAACAATTATTATCAGTCAAGCAATACTACACTTAAAATAATTTACCATTTGGAGATAACACTACAGCTGGCATTGATTGCATAGATGGATCAGCAATGTATTTCATGTCAACAGGAATATCCCTAACAATAAAATAGAGTTAATGAATTACAATTTTATTTTATAACATGCTCGTAATATTACGTACCATTCCCATACTCTCATACTTTTATCGTCGGATGTGGTTACAAATCTTCTGTTTTCATCTACAAAGGTTATCGTGTTCACCGCGCCCAAATGTCTATCGTACTCTTGTACAATTTCATTTGAACGAACATCCCACTATTTCCACAAAAAGAAACATTAAAATAATAAAATTAAACGCTGAAGTGAATTTATAGTTACGCAGAGAATTTTCTTATCCGAAGTTCCGGCCACAAACAGATTTTGTTTATCATCGTCAGGATTAAATTTAACGCAGTACGGAACTTTCCTGCTAGTAAACCGTTGAATACAATCTCCTATAATTTAAATATATATTATTATACAGTTCTCAAATTGTACATAAGAAACTATTAATAATAAATTATACCCCTTTCAGTATCCCAAAGTTTAATATATCGGTCATACCCTGCCGATAAGAATTGTGTGCCCGTATTATTAAAGCAAATATCTCGAACCGCCTGTCTATGACCAATGTACGATCTAATGCAGCGCCTTTCGTTATAAACTTCCCATAACTAATTTTTTAAAAAATAAAGTTTCAATCGTCAATGAACGCAAAAAAAATCGCACGTGACTTACTTTAACTTTACAATCCATACTACTTGATAATAATAAATGAGCCGATTTGGGAAACCACCTAATAGCAGAAACTCCTTTATTATGGCCGTGCCAGGTATGAACCAGTCGTTTGGGAATGAAGCATTTTTCTGGTGGTTCCTCAGATCGCAAATTAATACCAACGTCTTGAGGTATATGAAGGAATGACCTTCCTTGGTAATCATTTGGATCGCTAACTATTTTAACACAAATATTATTTGATAATTATGCTTTAAAATCTATAAAATAAAATTTAATTTGTGCTTACTGTGCAAAATAGTTTTCTCTTCCATAGGACGTTCCTCAACCATTCGACCAAACTTTCTTTTCTTCGAAAGATATTCTTCTAATTCTTCCTTCTCTTCCTAAAAAAATATTTCACAAATATTCCGCGCTTTATTACTTAAATCAAAATTATAACGTAAAATAACATTTTCTTACGGCAGTAGGAACAGAAACTTTTTCTTCGTCAACAAAGCCTCCCCAAGGTCCTAAAAATCCCTCAATATCACCGGGATCTTTATTTTTCATACGTTTTCTTTTATCACCTTCTCGCTTTTTAGAAACTTCGTATACCATTAACCCTGTACGTTTTTATTGATATGTCTGAATAAATACTATTCAAGTGTACGAATAAAATAAATATACCACTGCTGGATGCAGCTGCTTCCACTTCACCCACGAATTTTTTGCCTTCGTCCGGGGCTCCATCCACTGTCGGATCCAAAGCATAACCTGAATCGACGTTTAAATAACCTCTAGTTTAAATGCGCCTAGTTATTATTTTAGAATTTTCATTGTTGTTACCAAAACTTGTAAATGTTCGACGCTGAGATTCGAACTGAAAATCATTAACAAATGCTGGTTCTACGAAACCCGATATAATATTCTTGTGAGCTTTATCTTGGCTCGTTTTAAATGGATTTTCCGGGCCAATCTACAAAAAATATATTCAACAGTTACTTTTATTACGACGTTGGGTAATAATTTAACAGCGTTATACCACTGGTGCATACAAGTCGTCAAATTTCGGATTATAAGCCACTTCTTTACATGAAGGATTAATGTGACGTCGACTATCAAGTTCTTTCTGTAAATTGAATAGCGATTACATAACGATTTTTTATAATAATAATAATAACAATCTGTATCGAGTATTTTATTAGTGTTATATACGCACATTTGATACAACCTCAGGCGCTGCATTAACGCTTTTAACTTGAAGTTTGGCGATTATACCTGCTGACGGAGCATTTATCGATAAATTTGCTACATCAGTATTAGTTTCTTCTTCTTCTGGAGAAATAATGGAAGTCTCGGCTTCATCGCTATCACTGCCGTAACCTTTTAAAGCTTCTATTGCCGCCATTTTCTAAAACGTAATTTCTTCGACCATCAAGGTAGCCGCAGTAATTCCCCCTACCGGCAGAAAGGTGCAATTCGATCTGGATCACGCAAAGTGAACCGTCGTTCCGTGATCGGGTCACTGATCCACAGTGGATTCATCTCGATGTTGTACGTGTTTTACTACATTTCTGTATTTTATTAAATTGCAGTAAGTTTATTAAATGTTTATTTTATTTTACTATTTATTTTATCATGAAAAGCCAAAAAAATTATGTTTTGTCATTTGCCGATTAATTTATTAATGTGAAAAGAATGTTATCACAATGCTTTATTAGGCATAAATTTGTTGACAATTTTTTCTGCTTTATCTGAAGTCTTTGGATTTATTAACTTGTTTATTTCTTGAATTAAAATTATAAATTCTCATATGCATTAATATGAAAATACCTTTATAACAGTTTTGTTGACATATTGCAGTTTTATTCGTACGTCTTCATGTAGGTTATCAATGATATTTTGAGAGCGATGCATCTGGCATTTATAATTATGGATTATGAAATTCGTTTGTGGCTAATAAATTAATTCTTTTTTTTTAGCGCAATATGACGGAAGAGGTGTTAAATGTGTATAATCAAGAATATGAATCCAGCACCAATTCGACTTCGGAAAAAGTATACGATGAAGAAATTAACGACTACTACTTCGAGTCGGATAATTTTGCGTTGAAAGAAAATCCCGATTACTGCAGCCTTTTAAAAACTCTCGCTGTTCTCGAGTCGCAACGAGCTAGAGCTATACAGGTTTAAAACAATGAGTATTTTTCTTCGTAAATGTTTTTTTTTATTATTATTTATTTTACTTTATTGGAACTAAGGATTTAGATCGGTTAGTCGAAGCCCGCCAAAGCGCATTAGCTGACCCTGTTGGATTCGTGGAAAAATTGCAGAAAAATGTAGATCTTAATTTGCCAAAGCTTCAAAGAATCAGCGAGTTGCCATCAATAGATTGGGCTAAATACACCACGAAATTTAACTTGTTGCCACACCGGCATATGACGAGGAATAAAAAAGTCACCGCGACACCTCCCGATCCGAATTTCGGAAATAGTTCTTCGTTTAACAATAGTTCGCCTAGTTTTTCGTCGAGTAATTCGAGAAATTCAGAGACTGAGTGTTTTAATCAAATACCGGTAGTAAGAGGGCGAGTTTTTTCCTCCGATAAACCGCAAACCTTTAACAAACTTTGGAGTCCCGAAGAACAAATAAGATTGCAGAAACTTTTGGCGGAATTTCCAGAAGAAGAAATCGAGGCTAGAAGATATGAAAAAATTTCGAACGCACTGGGAAATAGGACACCGCAGCAAGTAAGTACATGTACTATATAAGTAAACATGAAAAGAAAAAAAAATTGTATGTTTTTTTTTTCTTTCAAAAAATAAGGTGGCTAGTAGAGTACAGAAATACTTTATAAAATTGGCGAAACACGGATTACCAGTTCCTGGAAGAATCCCGAATGTCAACTCGTATACGAAAAGAAATGGACCTTATCGTAAAAACAGATTAATTTTTAATCGTTCCACTTTTTTTGCGTCTCACGAACCGCCTGTGTATATGTCGGAGTTCGATGACGATTGCTCAATGTCATGGAGCACGGGCAATACCGACGAAGATACCCAATGGAATATTGATAACGTGATTTTATTTTATTTTTTATACTAAAATTAGAATTTTTTACATTTTTAAAAGTTGATGTAATAATTATTATTATTGTAGGATGCTGATAGTATGAATGGTTTCCATCAGCGGGAATTGTATACAACTCAAGATTTTAAAGACTATATATATCGAAAAAATCAGACAAATAATCAATCTGGCAGATCATCTTCACAATTTAGGAGCGATGACATCAATTATAAAGTAATTTTTTTATATTTAGCTGAACTTATGATACAATTTAATTAATTTTTTTTTAAAAAATATTTATTAGTGTATTGTCTGTAACTGCGATCCTATTGTTGGGAATCGCTGGCATTGCATCGATTGTCCTCCCGCAACTAATCTTAATTTTTGCAATAAATGTTATATGAGGTAAAAATATTAACTAATCTTCGTTGCTGCTACATTTAATATTTTATTATAATTATTACATTTGTATTTTCAGCGATTATGAATCATCCACTCATCGTTCAAACCACCGACTCGAGTCAATAAATTTTGATGATCCAGATAATCAAATGGATGACGATTATACATGCACTTCATTCGGAGATGGTTATTACAATTACTTAGATCCAAATTACGTTTCGAAAAAATAAATAATTATGATATTAGTGTTCATTTAAACAATAAAAATCATGTAATAATAAATTATGATAATTTAAACATTGTAAATAGTAGATTATTCCGATTTATTGTTTGAAATCTGGGCTTTAATAAAAATAAATAATAATTTATTTAATTTTGCGACGATAAATTTCATAAAACGCCTTACGTAACATTTTCCATTTATTTACTGTTTTTTCAAGGTCAATGGAATTCATTTGAAATGAATTAAAAATAAAAAAAAGTTAAAAAAAATATTTTTTTATGTTTGTCTGCGGGGGTTTTTGTACTCGCGAGTGTCGTCACGATCCCGATAACTCCTTTAAAAAATTGACAACACTGCAAGTACATCACAGATGGGTAGTCGCCATTTTAGATTTCCCAGTGACTTTTCGTTTGGATTAGTCTTAACCTATTTGTATCCTCATGATCGAGTGCCGCCTCCTTATTAAACCATGGATTTGAAATCAACAAACTGGCTAGATAAATTCGTTTTTGATTCTATCGAAGTTGGTAAGTTCGTATTCCTAATAAAATAACATAATGAAGGCGGGATAATTGTTGGCCCGTCGAGCTACCATAGGTGCTGCTGGGAGTGGTGACGGTCAAAACTCCCAATACAGTACAGTAGGTTAGGCATTATTTTGTTTGGACCAGGCTCGTTAACTGTCAAAATGAATATAAACCCTAATTTTTCTAGAAATTTGTGTCTTAATAAGTTTTAATATAATTATGTTTGTAGCGCGTTTTTAGTACTAGCCATCCTACATAACCAGCGTTAATAATTATTCCAATGGAAACAGGCCAATGCCAAAGCAGTGACAACAACTTTGTTTTTATTAGATTAAGCTATTTCTTTATTATTTTTAAATACTTCCTGAGATACGGCTTATCAGTTCCAGGATTATTTTTATAAGGAAGGAAAAATTGATAGGAAACAGAAAGTATGAGCAATAAGCAAGCCAGAGTCATATTTTCTCATTCATGTTTGAACTTTCGCATGTCATTTTGCTCGAACAATCGCTTCGATTCAGATATTTTTTAGACGTATATTTTTTTTTATTTGGAGGTTTTGTTTTCTTCCACGATTGTTATTACGGTATAATTAATTTCTAAAATTTTAATTTGCTATAGAATTTATTGCTGATTAATGGTTTTATCTCACGTTTTGTATTTGATTTTAATGGGCTTAAATTATTTTCTTTTAGTATTTTTTTTTTACTGATAAAATTTTTGAGCATTTACAGTTGGAAACGTAAACAAAATTTTTTTTTTTGGCATAAAAAAAAAAGTAAGGTGCTAAGGTCGTTGACCTCTGCAAGGTTAATAATTATTATTACACCGTTTTTCGCCCTCTTCCTCATTTATTAGGTCAGTTAATTAATTTGTAGATTGTAATGCTCTATAAATTCAATTGTATTACTCAATTATTTTTTTGGGGTGTGTTTTCTGAACACTGTTTTAGTCTTTAGACTTGTACCAGAACAGTTTGACATTTATGCACCATGCATTTATGCGAACAAAAGTTTTATATTAATGTATAGTACATGTAGAATGATAATATTTTTTTTATGTTTGAATAATACATTTTAATATTTTAGATGCACTCGGTTACTATTAAGAAGTGAATATTAGTGGTTGGACTATTGAAAATGCCTCTCCCGAAACGAGTGACCGAACCCGTTTACGTGAGCCGGGGGATTCTTCCCGAAAATCTATGCAACGGTGGTCATTCTGGAACTCTATCTCGGCGATCGGTTCCTAACGAGTTGGAGTGTGTGACGAACGGAACTCTAGCCAATGTCATTCGTCAACTGAGTGTCCTTAGTAAGCATGCGGAAAATCTATTCGGTGAGCTATCGGACGAAGCGTGTTTGCTCATCAATCGAACGCGAGCTCTTCAAGGAAGAGTGGATCGACTTTCTGTCAAAGTCACGCAGTTGGATTCCAATGTCGAAGAGGGTAAATTTTCTTAAAACTATTTTTTTTTTCTTTCTCTCTTTTCGTTTTTTAAAATAATGTTGTTGTTGCTTTCTTTTAGTTTCTCTGCAAGACATTCACATGAGAAAAGCTTTCAAGAGCATTACTACGTTTGATCAACAAGTCGTTTCGAGAGATTCGATTCCTATATCTATTCTCGAAACTTATCAACAGTGTGATCAACCACCGCCACTAGATAAGCTCAATTCTTATAGGTTCGATAATTATAAATTATATTATTTATGAACGCAATCACTTTCAAATTTATTTTTTTAGGGAGGATGGTAAAGATGGGCTTAAATTTTACACCGATCCTAATTATTTCTTCGAGCTTTGGCGACAAGAAATGCTCAAAGATACGGAAAGGATGATTCAAGATAAAGGAAAGAAGGTACTGTACTTTTTGTTTGTTTTTTTGATACTCGGAAAATTATTTGATTTAAAATGATTTTGTTTTTAGCCACATCGACCAAATAAAGAAGGCAAACGAAATAATCGCAAAGTTCGGCAACCGCATAACTCGCGCGCGGAAATTATTCAAAATGCGGCGAGTAAAGATATCATTCACACGAGCGGGCTCGAAGGAGGTCACATGCTGCCCGAAGAGTACGGCTACGTACCTAATCATTATCCCGTACAACAAACGGCGATGAGACCCAACAGTTTGATAATACCCGATGTGTACGGAACTATGATCGAGAGCGGTATGCATTTAATATCGGAACAGCAACATCAACAGTTGCACCAACAGCAGCAGCAACAACAACAACATTATAATCAGCATCAAGGACCGGCACCACCCGCATATACCGATCATTTAGAATATACTCAATATCAACCGCCTCCTCCTTACAGTCCCACACCGTATTCGGGCGCTCAACACACTCCTACTAGGCAACTTTCTAGAACCGCTACCAATCCTCGACCGTGTCATCCTCCACCCGCTCCTCCTGGACCAGTCAGTACAGGTAGCGGGAACTCTACTCCTCTAATTCCTTCTAGTGAAAATAGCACTCCCGTAAGTTCACGTATGAAACCTTGCCAAGTTCGAGAAAGTCTTCCTCCTCCACCCCCGCCTCCCGACGAGATTTACAACGGCTCCATTCCTATGCACGTTGCTACAAAAAATAATTCGTTAATAAGTCGTTCCTCCACCCCGATTTCTCCCGGTTCGTTAAATGGTACACCGACGCACAGTAACGGCCAAATGCAAATGAGTCAAGGCAAGCGAGAGGATTCGACGGATAAAGGAACACCCGATAGCATGGATTTGCCGCCGCCTCCACCGACTCCCGATAAAGAATTTATTAAAGCTTCTTCTGAGGAGCAAGCCATGCCTTCTCCTCCGCCATTGTCGACGGGATCTACTTCTCCTCCGTTGAGCATTCCGGCGCCTCCTCCGCCACCACCACCTCCGCCGCTTCCAGGCTTCGAAAACGGTTTGAGCGGCGCGGTTAACGGGGATAAGACTTGCTCTTCTCCTCCCATGACTGGAGAATCGAGCGCCTGCGCGCAAGGAAGCGACGGCGATGACGTTTCTGCCGGTTCTCCGAAAAGCAATCAATTGAAATCTGCTGAAAAAAGCAATCAAAATCGCCCTAGTCGCGCCACGAATCCCTTGTTGCCACCTCTACACGGTGCTCGAAGCGATCTTTTAGCGGCTATTCGAGAGGGTAAATTTAAAATAATTTAATCGTTGTTTGAATGAAAATTTATTAAATTTTTTTAACATTTTAGGAATTAAACTTCGTAAAGTTGAAGACAATAAACAAAAGGAGGTTGAGAAACACACCACGCCTCACGACGTTGCTTCGATTTTGGCTCGAAGAGTGGCGATGGAATTTTCTGATTCTGATACAGCTTCTGAAAGTGAATACGATAGCGAAGCTTGGGACGAAGATGGAAGTGGTTGAAAGAAATCGGTTTTTTTTATATATAATTACATTATAGCAATGGTAAGTTAAAATATGCTCTCCATCAATAATTATTATAGTACTTTTTTTTCCTCAGTTATTATTGTTAGAATTTTGTAGGTTACTACATATACGAAACGTTTCATAATTTGTCATTTTATTTATATTTACGAGACAGTATCCACAATGCTTAGCCTAAATGTTATTGGAAGTATTACATACGTCAACTCCGTATTTTAGATTTCCTGATTGTAGAAAATGTTTCTTCCCAAATTTGAAATCTCGCTAATTACCTTGCTGTTTAGGTGACTTTAAGAATATATTTTATGTTTTAATCTTAAATATTATTCAGAAAAGATGAAATAACTGCAAATCAAAGGTTTTTTTCAATGTAGTTAAAATTGCAAGCAGTTGCTGAACGAAAGACTATTTTAGGTAAAAAAGTTAAACTAATATTGCGAAAACATTTCGTTTTTCTCCACAAAATTGTCGATCATTCCAAAATAATGACTTTAATACAGTCCATTACCGGAAATTATTAAATTTAAAAGAAAAATTTGTGATGAACGCAATGTGTTGTATTGCTCAAGTATTATTGCTCAGCAAAACGTTGAAAAGAGAAGGAAAATACCAGGTGTGATATTGAAACAAGTTTTTCTGTATCTGTTTTCGTGTGACAACAATTTCTCTGTGGGATCAGTTTTATGCGAATGTTAGTTTTACCTATACAAATTAATAGCGCAATATCACATCTGTTTCTACCAATACTACCATATCTCATTTAAAATACAGTAATGATGATTCCATTTTAATTTATATACAATTTTTGTGTGTTTTTTTTTTTAGAATCATATTTTAATTGTCCGCAGCTGCTTTCTTAAAATATCTCGAAACTATCATTCCATATTCTATCATTAAGTGATTATCAGGAAATGTTTATTTAATGAATAGATAGCCTAAGACCGAGTTTAAAAATAACTCCCTAGTACAAAGCCTAGTAGCTCTAATGCTGTTTAAAACTTCCAATTTGCTTATTCAAGTTAAAATTAGCGACCTAAAAGATTAAAAAAATTTTCCCTCTAGATAATAATAATAATGTCACTCGTATACTTTAATGAATTATTATTCAAAGCCGCGTTTACAAGCAATGATTTTTGTGGCTCAGGTTTTATAGACTTAATGTTCATTAAATTTAGCTATCACATTTAAATTTTATCATTAAAGATTTCGTTAATAACTCAACTTTTTGTGACGTATCGCATTAACAGTAAGAAAAACAGATGATAGTTGACAATTTTTTTTTTAATATAAAAATTTAAAGATAGTCCTTTATAATTAGGATTTTCTGCTACTGGTTTACCTATTTCTTTTCCCTCCTTAAAATTTACATAATTATGTTTTGTTGTTTTTAAATTACATTACGAACATACGATATAAATAATATACTGTATCAAACGAAGTTTTGAATGTGATTTCTTGAAACTAGTCGATTTCTTAATTCCGGTTTGTCTGGAAACCGAGAATTATAATTTTTTGTGAGTGTTTTTGATACTGACATCGAACAGTTAATTATGAGGTCACAATTATCATTAATAGTAATAATTATTATTACGAAGTATCTAAATGAATAATGATTGCTAGATGAATTAATATTGTTGGTTTCTATTTGTTGAATTTCTAAATCGCTATGAACTTTTTTTTTTTTTGCTTGTTTTATTTAACTTTATTCGAATTTTATTACAAAATATAATAATTATGTATCTCAATAACGTGTTTTATGATGCCAACTCTAGCGATCAATTTCTATGTACAAGTTTAGTAATTTCACATTACTTCAAAGACTACTATGTAACATACGGGTTTTCGATTATTTTTGATGTTCCCGCTAGATGTACATTCGATAATTTTGACTTAATTGGACGTTTTCCAATCTGCAAAATAAAAAAGGATTATTTACACACTAATTGTCACTGGAACTAATAATTCTAAAAAGGCTGTTGGTTCTAATTGGTGCTCTTCCATCCTGTAACTTTTCATTATTTCATATCGACTTCTAAATATAGAAAAAGATTTTTTTTACGTTTCAAGAAGTATTCAATTACTGTATTATTATTATTTTGAATCCTGTAATTAGACTTCCAAAAATTATTTGC
Source organism: Polydesmus angustus (assembly GCA_034698085.1). Classification (NCBI taxonomy): domain Eukaryota; kingdom Metazoa; phylum Arthropoda; class Diplopoda; order Polydesmida; family Polydesmidae; genus Polydesmus; species Polydesmus angustus. The sequence continues at coordinate 3,802 of JAQGAY010000984.1, read as the reverse complement.
AATTTGAACTGGTGGTCTTTATTTTTTGTCGTCTAAATTAATATTTGTATAAGTTTACTATATAATATTATAATAATAATTATGAAAATATCTCGTGTTCGATTTCAATGGAAATATTCTTAATGAAAATTTTTATATTATTTAGTGTATTACGCTTTATATTGTACATTGATTTTTGTTTATATTCGCCAAGCGGTTTCTTGCATATTATAGTAAAAATTCAGATTAAACTAATATTGGTGTAAAAATAATTAATATTGTTGTAATTTATTACTTTTTTTTTTGTACCAAGTTTTCAAATTTTAAGTCAATAGAGAGTTTGCGAGTTAAATTTTTTTTTTGCTTGTTTAAAAAAGTTAATTGCGAGTTTTAAATTAAAGTTGATGTAAATAATTAATGTTATTTTTTAAAATTTTATTTACATTTTTTTATAAATTTTTTTTACTGCACTAACGTTCATGATTAAGTCATGCGCCTAATTAGTCATCATTTCATTAGTCATGCACAATCAAAATAGAGCTTTAATAAGAAATAATAATTAAAATAATCTGAATTTAATAGATTTTGAGGGAGAAAAAAAAATCCATTTTTCATCGTCATCATTCTGTGAGATGATTGTGCAATACCTTTTCAGTGAAACTACCGTAGGCGTGCTTTGCCTACGTCATTGCGTACGTCAGCGTTTCGTTAACCAATGATATGGCATCGCGCATGCGCCTACCACAAGCCGCGTCTCTTCCACTGCGACTTTCGCCAAACCATTTTCTCGTGCTGTTCTCGCTGTCGAGGATTGATTTTCTATCTTTAGCTCTTATAAAGTGCATTTTCGACGAAATTTATCCGTATTTTTTGCCCTTTTGTGAAAATTTTTTTTTCCTCTTCCAATTCGCAATTCGGTTTTGAAAATATTGTAAAACAGCTGTTAAAATCCTATCGGGTAGTTCGGGTTTACGTCGATTTGAGATTGCCAGAGAAAATCGGTTGATGATGGGCAGCATGTATCCGGATTTTAGTGAAAATTTTTTCGAAGGGACTGAAAAATTGTTAGAAATTTGGTTTTCGGGAAAAGAAGACAAGAATATCAGCGGAGAATTCGATTTGAGGAAGATACCTAGGTATTGATTCCATTTATTTTGTATTTCTTGAAATAATATTCAATATCCTATGTATTTATGTACACGCGCACTATATCATCACAATAATTATCAATAATATAATTATTGAATATTTTTTTTTTGTTGAAAAAAAAAATGGCAATTTTATTTTTTAAATATCGATTTTTTGAAGATTAGGATTTTACGATGGAGGGAGTAAAATATTGGTATAAACGAGACCTTGAAAATTGTAACGGTGTAACCACGTGAACAAGTCTGCAGTGCGGTATAACATGGTTTGGGTTGGCTGCAACACGTTCACACGTGATCACGCGCAAAACTCCACTACAATTATTAATCACGTCGCCCAATTATTGCAATTTAATTCTTATAGATTGGGGTCTTAAAATATTTTTGCGACGTGCAGGAAATGCAGAGAAAAGACCCTTGAAAAAATTCGAGTTGGTAATTAGGCCTAGAATTAATTACTGTTGACAGTAAAAGTTCGAAGTTTGTAGGTCACACTTTTTCCTCTTCTTTCTCCCAAAATATTTCCTCCTTTTCTCTGGCTTTCCTCTAAACAAAAATGTTTATCCTACTTTATTAATCGGGAACTCCCCAATTTTAGATCCGTCTCTCGAGCCTCCCGCCAGTTGTTTTTTTTTTTGAGCCTGAATTAGTTTACAAAAATGAAATTTAAGATTAGAAATCCGTTAGGTGATTCATAATACGTTTAACAAAAGTAACTTTGAAGAAAAGTGAAGACAAAAATAAAACCCGAGAAGCTCTAATATTTACATGTTGACATCGGTTTTTTTTTTCCTAAAAGTTATTTATAATTAAAAGTCTTAAAAATTATAAATTAAATAACAGCCGTGGTAAGCATTATTTTCGTGAAATAAATACGTAATGCCGGCGAAATGAATCATAGTAATCCGTTATTTAAGCTAATTTAGGTGTAAATTGATACCACGGCTTCGTCAGAGAATGACGTAAGAAGAAAATAAAAAACATGTTGGAGCCTGCTGTACTAGTACTGACAAATTCAAAATTCGAGGTTAAAAACTTCATTTTCTGATGAAAAAAAAAACCCCACTACTGTATTGATAAGTGCGAAATTCCTATTACAATTACATGTATAATAATATTATTATGCAATGGAATTCCAGCTGTGTTGATAGGCGTTCCAGCTGTGAAGTTGGGACTTGACGTAAAAATGCAAGGGAGACCCTACTTATATAGTTGTAGAGTGAGGGTACATGTTGAGATTTGAACCTTGGCCATCTATTTTTCAAGGCTGATTGTGTGGTCCAAGGTTGCGAGTGCGGCAGATACAAACTGTTGAGCTTGATTTGAAATTTTGTTTTTTCCCGGTTTGCTTTTTCTTTTATAAATAACCTAGTGACATTTTTATTTTCGCTTACCGGTAATTTTTTTTTTCTTTATTTGGAAAAAAAAAATAAAATTTTAAAAAAGTTTTATTATTTTTTTTTTTTAGGATTTTATTTGTTACGCATTATCTTTAAAAGTTTTGAGGCGTCTGTTGATTACATCGTTTTCACTTTCCGTGTTTCATGTTTTTTTCCTCTCCCTTATAAATAGGCACTGGTACTTAACCCAGTTTTTATTTTTAGATTTTTTATTTTTTTTTACAATAATAATTGTTAGATTATTCGCTTATCTGATTGCGGAAAAGGAAGGACAGATGTACAGTAGTATTATATTGAAAAATAAAGTTATTATTACAGTGCAGATCTGTACACGTTGAGTAAACTAATATGCTATGAAAACAAGACCTGGAATTGATATCGGAATACCGGATAAAACGAAAAGTAGCCTATTTGATGAAATTTAAAACGTCGTAAAATAATACCGCACTTAAAGAGATAAGATTATTATTTTTTTTTTAAAATTATTGTTCTCAACGTAGGATTTATTAATGAAGTTCTTGTACAGAAATTTTATCGGAGTGTCTGAATGAGGTTGATCTGAACGGCTTGACACGCACTTTTTATGTTATTAATAGAATATCGATTTGCGAGTGCATGGATCTCATTTTGATGCAAATTTACACGATCATCACACGCTTTCGGTGAAATAAAATGGTCAACGAAAAAAAAAAATAAAGGGAAAAACAAATCCATTTACTCTTATTTTTAGCTTATAATTCAGATACAGTATAATATCTAAGTTGACAGTTGCTGGAATAAAGTCATTAATTATACAATTTTCATGCTAGTTTTGTCACCTATAATAATTTATCACTTATTTTTGAAGGTAGGTCGATGATTAATTATTGTGTCCACGCATTGAAATAATGGCATTGAAAACAAAAACAAGACAGTTACAATAACAAAATAAATCCAAAACATTCCTAATTTTTTTTTTTAGAATTTTAGTTTTTAATTATTATTACTATGTATTATGAAAGGTTTATTATGTATTCCCCCCCCCATTATTATGAGATCTTGGTTGAGCTCCATTTTTTGTACTAGGTCGTACATGTATACAGTACTATAATCCTACATTTTAATGATGTACGGCGTCGTAGACTACTTTTTCACCCTTGGCGGTTTTTCACGGAGAATAATTGAAACGTAGAGGTCAAAAGCTGATGGAAAGCAATTCTGCTACTTTGAATAAACTCGATTTTATGTCTGGACGCTTGTTTATTGTTTAGAACACGTCTTGTCTGCATGTAGATCTAC
>JAQGAY010000983.1:0-17872 GCA_034698085.1 Polydesmus angustus | reverse complement strand
CGTAGTTATAATATTGAGAGAAATGGCGCTCTGTGAGTATGGGACTCCACTTGAGTCACGTTCATAAATTCGACCCTAAGATTTTAAAGTTTTATTTTATTGCCGTATTTAAAACATTCAAGTTAGAAGTCAGTTCCAGTATAAGTTATAACGCGTGTTTATTTTATGTGGAATCAGACCGTAAAATAAATTGACATACCGCTTAGTTTTTTTAAAAAAACTGTTGCGTTCAAATTTAGAATACATGTATTTTAACTGTTTTTACGAATATTTTCAAAAAATTTTTACAGTATTTGATAAGAATATTATTTGATCAAATTCTTTAGTTTTTGGGTACTGTAACAATTAAATGTTGATATTTGTTACTGGTGCTCATATTCCGTGTGTTTTCCATCGCTCGATTTTACTTAATACGAAAATTGACGCGCGTATGAACTATTTTATTGAATTTAATTTTTGATTACGATATTTTAAATTTGCTGAATTTTCAAAATAAAAACAAAAGCGAAAAATATTTAAAGGAAATAATTTTTTTTTTTTTTAAATTTTTATAGAAGAAGACGAAACTTTTCTTTTCCAAATTTATTTTAGTTTGTGGCTACATAAATGTTATTTGAACGAGAAATAGAAAGAGAGTCGGTTGACGCCCTGCACTCGTTCGTTCAATCCGAAAGGAATGCGTGTCCTTTGGCCATAATGGACTGGATAATACTTAAAACTTTCACCAGAAAAAAAAAAAATATAATGAAAGCGGGAAAAAAATTGTAATTGGTTGTATGTTAAGTGCTTTGGCTTTTTAATGAGTTTTATCTATATACAGTATATAGATACGTATATTGTAAGATGATGTACGATTGGTGGCGAAAGATGTTGCGGAAAAAGCAATCGAGAATCGAATGAGATGTCGATTTATTCGCCTATTTTACGTCAATTTGTAGTAAATTATATAAGGAGAGAGTTTCATCATTGTATATGGGAGATGTTTATTAATCGAAAACAGTTTTGTGTCTGGAAGGCTGAAACACGCGCCGAACTCACTTAACCGCTGGAGCCGAGACTATAGCCATTCGAGCAAGCCCGCAAACGCGAATTTACGACTTGGGATTTGTCAATGTATTATTTTATCTTCCTTTTTTTTTTTCTTCTGCTCGCGCTGCTATCTCTCGACCAATTCGTGTACGTGTACGCGCCGAAATATTATTGTCTTCGGCAACTATTTAAGGTACGTTTCGTATGTTTTTACGAGCTCTACTAAAGCTCCGAGCAAATGATGATTTGTGCGATTCACTCGAGATTCGCATCATTTTTACAACCTTGTTTTTCTTTTGCTAGCGCAAAAATTCAATTGGAAACAAATATTTTTTCCCCCCTTTCTGGCGCGCTGCACAAATTGGAAGGATGAACGCAAATTTATTTATGCGATTGCAATTTAGCAAACTTAATTTCGGATATAGCCGGACACGTAAATACAAATTTAAGAATGCTTAGGCTACTTTTTGGAACGGATAAAAGAAAAGTTGGTTAATATTGCAGTTCTTGAAATGTACCACGGGATTACGAATGTTATTGAATTGTGTTTATTAATCCCGGATAACGCAAATTAAATTTCCCAAATGTCTTATTATGTGCAGGGCTGACTATGGGTTTGCATTAGTATTATAAATACAGTATTGTTAAAGAAAGTTAATTCTGTTTACATTGGGAAATTAGATACTCAATGGATAATTATTTCTTAACAAAAACATAATGGTCAGTTGTATTTATTTTCTTTTTCAAATTACTGTATATTTGCTGCATTTAGTAATAATTAAAGACAAATATTCGCTTTTTTTCCTCGGATGACGTTGTCATCCATCTTGAGGCTTGTAAACGAGAAGTAGAGAACTGTTCTTAAAATTTGCTCAAATCTTTAAAAATTTGAGGTTAGGGTTAAACGCTGAAAAAGGTAGCTTAAAAATTCATTTTTAATATTAGCAGGGCCGGATTAAGCTTTGTGTGGGCCCTAAACTCAATTAATTTTTCAGTCCCTGGTATCAAATGTTATGCCAGTGAAAATATATGACTCCCAGAGGCAGAAAAATAATTTTTGCGCTCGCCTTTCTCTCATCTTACTAAATTTTTTGCTAATTGAAAAATCCGTAAGTGTTTTCCAGCTCTCCGTAGTGGAAATTAACGTACAGTATTTAATTACAGTATTATTTTTTTTTTAAAAAAATGTTGTATTAACAATACCTTTATTCGGGTAGGCTACCTAGAATGTGAAATTTCCCAATGAGTTTTAAATAACAATTCGTTTATAGAAAGTTGAGATTTGAATTTTATAATAATTGGATCAAAAAATTATAGCAAAAAAATGGTTTATAATATTAATATTCAATGCTCTAATCTCAGTTGAAATAAGAGTTAGTACCTCATTGTTATAGTGCAGTAGTTGATGACATTAATTTGATGTTTGTGTGTTTTGTAACTGGGCATTACGATGGAGTGATAATACGGAAATTTAAATTTTCTTATTTCTTCAATAAAAACAAAACAAAAAAACCAATTTTGGTTGCGCCCTCTTTACTTTTTAATTTACGAGCGAAGTTTAAAAATCTAATAAAAAAATATACGAAAGAATTGAATCGTAGTTGTGGGCACTGAACATTCAAAATAAAAACAAAAATGTTAATTGCTAAAAAGTTTGAGCGATTTGTTCAACTCTATTAACGGTCTGTTTTACACCTGAACTTGTCACATGGGAGAACAGAATCCGAAAATGACCTCCCAACTTAACAAATCGACCTTTTAATATAAATCACACGAAAGCATGTTTCCCCCTCCATCCTTAAACTAAAGTTATTTCGAATATGTCCGAAATTCTTTGGATGAAGGGTTGTGTGAGCGCGCGCCTGTTTTCCAGCAGGTGCTTGCGTGAGCTCGGAATTCACGTTGGTCTCGGGGCTAGAACCAAACCAGCTCTTACTTCATTGTCTTTTTAATTTATGCTACGGTATAAGTGTTAACTTTAATATTAGTAAGTCTGTCTGAACGGATACTTGAACGAAAACGTCCAGTACAAACCCGCTTTACCACTCCTTTCACTAGGAACCGTACTTTATGGATTAGTTAAGCTTTCGTTTCCCTACTTTTGAGGTAATGACACGCTTTTACGCGCGAATTTTTTCCCGTTTCATTTTTTTTACCCTTTAACGAACTCAACTTTATGTGAATTTATTTCACGCATTAATTCCAATTATAAGAATTTCATTCTAGAAACGCGATTGGTGTTTTTGTTTTTCGTTTTTGAAGTTAAAATGTAAATTTTTTTAACCAGGAGACGATAATAATATTACTGTATTGCTGATAAAATTACCAGTTATACTGTTCGTGGAACTTGGCTAATTTTCAAAAATGAATAAATTAGTCAAATTTTAACGAAAATGCGTTATTTTATTAAATTTACATTCATCGACATATCAAATTTAATTTTAAAAAACAATTTCTGGAATATGACCTCCCTAACTGAGTCGGCACGTGTTAACGTGCTCAACGTAAGTTTCCGTGGACCCTTTGGCTGATGTCGGCTAATGTTCGCTAATAATAATTTTCCTGGATAAAACATTTCCTGGAAAAAAAATTTTTCTTGAATAAAAAAATTTTCTCGAATAAAAAATTTTTCCTGATATGTCGATAAAAATCTTTCCTGGATAAAAAATTTTTCTTGAATAAAAAAATTTTCTCGAATAAAAAATTTTTCCTGATATGTCGATAAAAATCTTTCCTGGATAAAAATTTTTCTTGGATAAAAATCTTTCCTGGATAAAAATTTTTTCCTGGATAAAAACTTTTTCTCAGATAAAAAATTTTTCCTAGAAAAAAAATTTTTCTTGGATTAAAAAAATTTTTCTGGATAAAAAATTTTTCCTAAATAAAAAATTTTTCTGGATAAAAAATTTTTCCTGGATAAAAAATTTTTCCTTGATAAAAAAATTTCCTGGATAAAAAATATTTCTTAGATAAAAAATTTTTCCTGGATAAAAAATTTTTCCTGGATAAAAAATTTTTCTTAGATAAAAAATTTTTCCTGGATAAAAATCTTTCCTGGATAAAAAATCTTTCCTGGATAAAAATTTTTCCTGGATAAAAACTTTTTCTCAAATAAAAAATTTTTCCTGGAAAAAAAATTTTTCTTGGATAAAAAAATTTTTCTGGATAAAAAATTTTTCCTGGATAAAAAATTTTTCCTGGATAAAAAATTTTTCCTGGCTAAAAAATTTTTCCTGAATAAAAAATTTTTCTTGGATAAAAAATTTTTCCTGAAAAAAAAAATTTTCCTGGATAAAACATTTTTTCTGAATATTTTCATATACTTTTTAATTTACAGTATTTCGATTTGATCCGCTCATTCGCGCATTTTCAAGTTTTCCATCTTGTTCCAAATTTAATAATCGTTGAAACTAAAACTTTTTGAGAGAATCTCATTTAGTTAAACTTCATTCGTTGCCACCAAAGATAAAAATTAAGATCTTATCGCTAAAACTAGATTAAGAAATCCGGTTGCTAGGAATCTAAATTTTTTTTTTTTTGCGTTAAAATGAAATTTGTTGAAATGAATTCCAATCTAATACCTAAAATAAAAAAAAAACAATGACAGATTTTGGCTTTAATTATTCTATATTAAATTGATTTTTAAAAAAAATTTTAATCATGAAACGGTGTTTGTACGGTAAATATGTATCTGTCGAGTTTCGCATTTACTCCTTCGGTGTTGCCTTTGGCCGCTCGAATCCTACTCGTCTGTAAATAAGCTTTAGATAGAATCAGAAGGTAATGCTGCGTAAGATGTTGATATCCTTTTGAGCAGACAGGTGTAAGCCCTGAAGGAAGATGGAACATTCTGACTCGATTCTATCTCCTCCCTCACCCCGAACACTCCCCCTCATCCCCATCTTTTCTCCCTTTTTTTTTTTTTCTTTTTTTCTTCTTGTTGTTGTTAGATGATGATCTTGAGCGAGAGTCACGTGTTCAAACATATAGGTACTACTATGAAGATATATAGACACTTTAACGCTGACTTTTTCCAACCCCTCCTTCTCCTTTTAATTTTCTTTGGCTTTAAATATTTGAGTTATGACACTCTCCCTCATATCTCAAATTGTACCTTTTTTTCTTCTTCTTCTTTTTCTAATTCGTCATTTCATTCCTCACGTTTATTAAATTTTTGCTCCTAAATATCTTAACTCCATACCTCAACTTTATTCAATTATCTTTTGAACGTTAATGACCAGGCAGCAATCAACTGTTTCGATTAGGATTAGAAACGCTGGAATTTTGAGGACACTGTCCGGTTTTTGGTTCTGTTTTTCGGTAACACTTTTTGGGTTTTGATCGTAACACTGCGATAATATTAGAATGCTAAATTTATTTATAAGAATAAAATTAATAAATTTTTTAAATTTTTAATTTGTTATTATAATGCAATAAAGATTTAATTTTTCTTTAAATTTAAAAATACGTGTTTTAAACAGCGCAAATTTCGTATCGACCTCCAATAGTGATAAAACTTTAATTAAAACAGTTGACGCAAATTACGGACGTATTTTTCCAATTTTTGGAAATTTACGTCCGTGAGTGTATGTACCGATAAGTAATTATTTGCGCTAATTTAATTCTAATTTTACCATTATTTTAATATTGAAAAAAAAAAGTTTTATTTTTTAAATCATACGAAATTAATGAGTGGCAGTTTTTAGATATTGAAAAGTAACCTACTTAATCAACTTATTAGTTCAGTAATTAACAAGCGTTTATTTAAATAAAAAAATTTGTGGAATGTAATTTAACTAGATTGATTTCTTATAAAAGTGGCGCTTAAAAATATTAATTAACTTCACCATAAAAATCAAGTTTTTAAAATTAAAACTAGGCTAAAACCAACACTATTTTGAGTTTTAATAGAACTTAAAAAAATACTCCGTATTAATTATTTTTAAGTAGATGTACGTTTTTTTCTTAATTTATTGATCGTATTTATTAAAATTAAGTTACCGTAAATTTTTACATAAAACAATTTTGTGGCTATGTGCAATATACTTATTAATATTTTTGATTTCATAGAAGGACCAATAATTCTTATTCTTGACGTCAGGAAAAAAAAATTATCGAAACGTTTCTAACCTATTAAAGTTATCAGCAAAAATCTACGAAGTTTCATCACCATTAATAAGAAATCAAAGGTACCTCAATATTATTTATTATTTTTGATTGAAATTTTGAATTGTTTACGTTCGACGTAACTAATTAAATAAAGACGAGTAACTTAATAGTACTTGATTAGCCAGCATCATTCAACCAACTCCTCCATTTTATAATTCCCATTGTATCAGTGATATGAAATTTGAGTAATGCATTTCAAAATTGTATAGTCTGGTAATATTTAAAAGGCTAGTGATCAACTTCTTTGTCATCCTAGTTAAAGCATATTTGTGCGTTACAGTCAACTTTTTCTAATAACTGATTAGAATTACAAAGCTATTTGAAGAAAGAGCAGTTCATCTTTTTTTTTATTATTTATTTATTCTACGGAGATAAGATTGATCATAATTTGACGTGTTTTGAAGATATTTAAGATAAGGCGCGCGCGCACGCATGGCTCAGGTGAACCAAACTGCTGCTGCTGCTGCTTGTGAGTGAGTGAGTGAAAGTTGGTCATGTTTTTCGATCTATCTCGCTCTAGTGGGCGTTTATCATGTTAGCTTTTTCTTCTTCTTTATTTTTTTTCTTTCTTTTCTTCGGAAGGAAAAAGAAAGAAAAAAAGAGACGTGTTTGTATACGTGAAGAACGACCTCATGCTTGTTGCATTTTATTTCCATCATTTCTGTCATGTTTTTGGCTGAAGAAGAGTCATTCGCTTTTAATTTATGGTCCGACCACTGCACTATTTTTTCAGAGCTTCTCACACCAACTGAACAGGTTTTTTTTCTTCTTCTTCTATCATTCTACGCAATGTAATATACTGCTTTTACATTAAATATATTTAAATGATTATATCATCGTTAACAAAATGAACAGCAGAAAGTTGAAACGCATTTTTGATACTGAGCTTATAAGACTTAAATTATTTTGAAAGTACAACGTATTATAATAATTATTACACAGTATACCTATATAATTTGCTTTACCTACCTACCGTATACTACAGTACCGGTATGGGTTTTTACTTAATTTTTAGATTTTATGGTTTGTAGGTTTACGTCTTTTAAGAAATTTTCTTTTTTTAAAATAAAACAAAATTGCGGGTGTGTTTCAACGAAACGTTTTGCCGTGCATAAATTATAATAATTTATGCAATTTGTTATCCTACTTCCGCCTGTTATTAAAAAAAATTAACAAAGACAGAAATTTAAAATTGTGTCATTTTACAAGGAAATATTTTTAATATTTAATCTAAACGTTTATCTGGGGGTTCATGAGAAATGTCATTTCTTGAATTTTATTTTATTTTTTTTAAATAAGACTAGTATATCTTTTGAGTTAATCAAAAAAAAATATTTTATCACAGATAAAACTTTATTATGAGTTTCTCGATTATTATATTAAACGCAACTACTTTTTGTTAGGTTTTTTTTTTTTTGAATACAGTACCAGACGGAAATTAAAAGTACCTTCTCGGTACCGTTTTTAGAATATTTTTTATCAAATTTAAATCGTCATATTGGCATTTTAACGTGTGCTTTGAAATGTTACTCACTAAATAATCGTAAACAACTGAGGGGAAAAAAAAGTTGGTTCTCTTTGAAGAAATTACTTAAAACCAGTGCTTTACTTAAAACTATTTAGAGCAATTGGAGATTGGTGGGAAATTGCTTTTCTTAATGTGAAGAGGAAAGCAACGCGATTTTTACTTTTTTTTTTGGCAAGGGACTTGTATGACTCAAAATACTGTATTATAATTTTTAAAAGATGTTAAATTTGTGTAGCCTAGTAAATAGGAACGTAACCGTTATTTAGACTGTAGATAAAATAATACAGTCTTGTTTTAATTCAGTATATAATTGTGTTAATCGTTTAAAAATGAGAATTGTTGAAATGTTGCCAGGGATCATTAAATACTAATTGACCATTAACAACAATAATCTATCGACTGTCAGTCATGTTGGAACGTTTAAATGTGTCGAGGAGTCGAATGGCATTTGCGAAATGTGATCCTCTCTCTATCGGACCCAGGAAGCACATTACGCTACTTGCCACCCATATGGTCCAAAAGTATTTGTGTTGGAGAACGTCAAACTGCTGACAGTTGAAGGACCGAAAACGGAAGCGATGTTGTGCGCGTAAAGATTTTTTTTTTCTTCTTCTTTTTTTTACGACTTTGTTTTTCTTATGGATATTTTTTTTTTGCGCAAATATCTCCCCGCACTGATAAAACGAAAAGCAATGGCTGCCATCTGCCTCAGAGCAGCAACAGATGATCTTCAGTAGGAATGATTTTTCGATGAAACCAAAGGGTTGAGAGAAGGACAACGTTCACTCAACAAAATCTACGGGAAAAATGGAGTAGGAAGAGAGAATGAGTGAAGGGAGAAAAAAAAAAGGAGTTTTCGAAAATGTCTAAATTAAGTGATCTGGAAAACACGGTTTCCAGCTGTCTTTTAACTAAACCAAGTGTTTATTTTGCGGGTCGAATTTCATGTCGTCGATTTGGCATATTACTAGTTTTAAAGAAGTTGTGATGAGTTGCGAATGGAAACACGAAAAGATGATACCACACAAAGATAATTCTGGAATGTGCAAGCTTTAGATAGAGATTATACACGTTCACTTTTAGTCTTTATCGTTTTCGTAATTTCTTGTAGGGTGCAAAAAAGTCAAAACAATTAAAATACTTTACAAAACACATTTTTACTGCATTTTTAAACACTGTAGTACCAAGATCTTGGTAGTACTAAAAAAAATTGGATGTAAACACGGTGGTACCGGTATTCAAATAAGGTTTTAATATAAGGTGGAAGTTATTTTAATCATAAAACTAACCATCTGTCTAATTTTGTTTGGAATTACAATGAGAATATATAATTTTATATGATTAAATGCTTGGTTGTATTTAATATTAAAATCAAATGCAGTTAGGTCAACTGCTAATTTGTTTGAAATTTAAAATGAGAATAAGCGAATATTTTAGTATGCGAGTTATGTAAATTTTATGTAAAGTTGTTATGCAAAGTTAGGTGGGTCAGGATGGATTAGCAAAAACCAAATTTTGAAAACTATTAGGTAATGTTGTTGAACCTTGATCAACAATAATTCTCGAATAGAGTAGACTGAAAATTACCTAACAAATAATTGAAAAATCGCCAAAAACGTTTTAATTTTTAACGAAATGAGTAAGATAATTATTTCGAATTAAAAGTTTTGTTTGTACTGTACATGCATTCGAAAGTTTTGACTTTTTTTCCCGTAAATTCCTTCAAATTTAACTTGGACTGCAGTACAGTAATTACATTTTGTTTTAGATTTATTATTTTTTTTTTGTTGAAAGTGATAACTGATTAGTAATAATCTTTAAAATCCTAAATTTTTGCAAATAAAAAAAAAGTTATGACTGTTTATCGCGCTTTAAATGATGTACTTTTTCCCGAGAATAATAGCAAACGAGTTTTTGTAATTATCATTTATACAAGTGGTTTTTTTTTAATGTATTTTTAACAGTTTTCCCGGGCGTTAGCAGCAGAGGCGTTTGTGAGGATAACGTGCTTGGTCATCTGGTTTGTTTGTAAGTCATTTGGTATATGTGTCATTTATTTTAACGACCTGTTTGACAGTGACACTGACCTTTTTTCTTCTTTCTTCTTTTTTTAGCTCTACATTTTCCTGCTTCTAATTTGAGCCCACTAGCGAATTTTTTTACGACATTTTGGGGAAAACGATCATAAAAAAAAGAGAGAGAAGACAAATATGACGTCAGCTCGTTAGTTAACAATCGCATTCGGGTAATTTTTAGTGTTTAGTTTGCATGTACAATAAAGTCCAGTAAAATTGGGTCAGTAAGATGTTGATGGCCCTTTGTGTTTCTTCTCACAATCGAAAGCTCATTATAAATCTTTCCATTCTATTTTTTTTTTAAATACTAATTTAGAAGCACGGGCAGCATTGTGTAAAGAATATGAATGAAAGGGCCTGATCACGTACGGTCTTATGAGTCCTTGGAGAGAAGACCAGAAAGATGCCAAAACACATTCCAGAAAGATTTTTGGTAAAGGGGCTCGAACATAAATCATGACGAAAAAATTCAACCTTTTGCACCGCATTTCCTTCTTCGACTCATATACAATATATAAAGAACACCTTCTAACTTCCCCTTTCAGTTTTCTTTTTTTTTTTATTATTATTATTTTCTATTCTACAGTGTTGAGCTCGCGCGTGTGTTTTGCGAGACTACACCTATGTGAATGCTGCGCTAGGAACAGGGAGAGAGAGAGCTTCCCATCTGATTTATGATGTCGGTGCAACTCTCAACTCGCTCGCCAATCATTTTCGCATCGTTTTCTATGCACTAAAAGATTTTGATGGATGAATTGCGAGATTATTTGTGTATACTGCATTGTTACAGTATAAGTTTTAACTGTAGTAAGAGTGTATGTGTACTAGTATGTGTGCTAGTCGGTCTGGAAGATACCTGCGCGAAATCTTCAATAGACGTATATAAATACTAGTAAATATGTACACTTACTACAGTTAAAACTTATACTGATAGGTTAGGTTAGCAGGAGAGAGAGTGAGAAGAAGAAAAATGGAAGGGAGAGAATAATTGAATCAAAAGGACTCTTGAGGTCGCAGCAAAAGTCTCTTTTTTCTCATTTTTTTCTTCTTCTGCCTTGGCTATTTAAAGAAATAGTCCTTCAAATCGTGCTGGCACGCCTCTTCTTCTCTTATTATACTACTCAGTCGCATTAAAAGTCTTGTCAGAGGAAAAATGATTGGGTGGGGAAAACTTGTGGATATTATAGTGAAAAGAGACCTGTGCTCAGTGCTCCTACCCTTTTCTCTATTTTCTAGTAATGAGAAACCCATATTTTATTTGTAAACTTTTTTTTTTTACATTTTTTTTCTTCTTCTTCTATTTCTTACCCTCCCATACACTTTATACAAGTGTATGCGTGCTGCTTTTCATAAACATAGGTTGGACTATCTATTGTTCGGTGTTGAGGGGCTCCTCTCTCCAAAATTGGGTTTGAATATAAAAAAAAAGGTTTAAGTGCGGAAAAATTTTGTTTTGAATCTATAATAACAGCCGTATCGTTTTACTGATTTAATTTTCTTATTTGAAAAGAAAGATTTTTGGTCGTTTTTAAAAAAAAGCTTTTTCACGGCTTAAAGGCGAAAATCATATTTCATATAGGTGACTGAAAATAAATTAACGTTTTGGAGCTTAAATATAATAGGGCTAAAATGATTCATTTGACTGATGATTAATCAAATGTTTGAACTCAAACGTGAACAGATCTTATTTTAAATACTATTGGGTTGTAATGAGAAAGAGAATGACATTTTGCGGGGGGTATATCGTATTATTAAGACCATCTGTGAAGAAACTGAATACATTTTAAGTAAAATAATTATATTGAATTTCAACGCGTGTCATTAATTTTGTAAAAACCGCACTTTAAATTTTTTTTAGACTGATATGTTTTTTTAAAAAAATTAATTGTTTTATTATTTAAAACGATATTTTCAGTTTTAATTTGCTTTAAGTATAAACTTTTTTTTAGCTTGAAATTTGTTTTTTTTTTTTTTTTGAGGAAAAAAAAAGGTTGCTAAGTTTTTTTTTTAATTTGCAAATAAAAAAACTCGTAATTTTTTTTATTAAATATATTTTTTTAAGAAGTGAATCGACCTGTAAAAATGTGCGAATCAAAAAGTTTATCTTCTTATTGGTTAATTAGAATTATTTTCCTTTTGCTTGTGAATTTTTTTTTTTTGCGGTTTTAAGAAATGATCAATCAGGATCAACATTTGAAAGTGGGTTAAAACAAAATCTAGATGAAAGAATCCAAACCTTAACCTCTACAAAATTTGAGACAAAAAATGAAGAAGAAGAAAATAAAAAAAAAGTTGTGGGTGGTTTTAGATCCCTTAATCACATTTAACTGTGTTCAGTCAGTTGAATTATTCGCATCTTGGGAGGTCTGAAGAACTTTTCTTTTTTTTTCTTTTTCCCCAATGCTAAAGAGATTTAGATCCCTTGTATATCATGAAATATTTGGTGTCTCTTTAGACGGAGAGAAAGAGCTGTCCTGCTTCAGGCCAACAATTTCAGGTCTTACTTTTTGTCCTTTACTGCTAGTTTACCTTTTATTTTTTTAAATGAAATTTTTTGAGGTTTAGTGACGAGAAAGACATATGTAAGGACACAAAACCCTCCTGAAAAAAAAAGAAAAAAAAAACATGGACATGAGGGAAGCCGAGTGATTTTAAGGGGGTCAAGATGGGAGTTTACATGCCAAACATTGTTATGTATGTGAGAGGAGACATGACAGAGAGCTGTCCTATGCTGTGGCCTACTACAGTTCGGGATATAGATGCCCGACACAATCGTCAACATGTAGTTGGGTGCTGCCGATCATGTCCTGACATTTTTACAACGGTTTCCAACAATCTTCAGGAATTTTGCTTACACACTTTTTTTTACACATTTTTTTATTTACATTTTATATGGCTTTTTTTTTGTTTGGTTCTATAATCTAGAATAACGTAAATTTTAAATTCCGCATATTATACTTTATAGCCCTGGTGCCTGAAAATTATTATGTACCGTACATTTCTTTTCTTTTATTTAATAACAGAAAAAAATGATAATAATAATTATTGCGTTATGGCATAAAAAAAAATAATACGAGTAGATTAATATAAATTTGATTATTTATTGCTGACTGTTCATTTTGGGAAAAATGAAATTTAATAATGTGAAGCCTTATGATTTTTGTTTTCTTTTGAAACAAGCAGTGATTATTAATGTCAGACTGGTGCAGAGTATGGGTCAACTATTAATGAGGACTATCAGTTTTTTCAAGTTGTTATTTTTATTTTAGTTTAATGATAAAAATCATTAGGCATTAAAAATGTAATAATTACTGTATGTCATTTTTGTTTCATATAACATTTAAAAGTTGTACATTATAATTTGAAGCTAGAGAATATATTTTAATGAAATTTTTGTTTGCATTCTAAAGTTCTAGAAAAGTTATTACCGGTAAAGAACATTTTTTTTAAAAAAAGAAAGAAATCGGAATTGAATTAAGCAATATAAAAGCAGCTTCATCTTTATAGTTAAAAATGTAGATGTTTGAAGTATATTTACGTTTTTGTTGACTAAAGAGTAAATTATGTAGTCAATGAATAACTTTCCCCACTTGAAATTTTTGTATTTACCGTACGTGTTAACGGCGCTGTGCCCGTAAATAGCTAATATTTGCATTAGGTAAATCATTGTTTGTCTGAAGATTACCGATGTATTATAAGCAAAAATGAGAGAGCGAGGGATTTAGCAACAGTAGTCGATGACGTTGATCCTCTCAAAGGATCCGTTTCAGCATTTTGTGTCAAATATTTGCTTATGCCCTCTCCGGTTGTGATTGTGAAGGGGGTGGGTCAAATCCGGTCAAGGGGTTCTTCAAAAGCTGCTTCAGCTCTGGAAAGATTTTTTTATTCACTGCACTTTGTTACCTTTTAATCACACATTTTGGTGATAATACAGTGTTAAATTCAAGCACACTCAAGTGAGAGAGAGAAAACCCCTTAGTTTATATTTAAAAGAGCCCATGCTGCTATTCAATGGTCTCCCCAGTGGTCGTGGTGAAAACGATTGATAGGAGGAACGGCTCAAAGAGATTCGAATGCACGGACTCAACGATAGGGGAATAAAATACGGACAAGTTTTTTTTTTGTAAATTTTTATACGAAAAGTCCTCTCTCATACACACACGTTGTCGTTTTTAATATATTATAATATTATACGTCAGGCTGATATAGTACGTGCGTTACCACTGCTTGGTCTTATGGTCGATGAAGAAGAATATAAAGGCGAGACCCGTTAACATAAAAAGGGGATTAAGGGCGACAGAATAAATGTTGGCGAAGGAAAATAAATTCCGCAAATGTGGGACTTAAACTTCGGGATTTTCTCTTTTGCTTTCACCCACAGTATATGCGCTTACAAAACATTTAAATCTGGATTTAGCAAAGAATAATGTTAACGGTCAAGTTGTAATTTTAAATGCTGGTATTTAAGCTTTATGTTAACGTTCGTAGTGCTAGCGGTAGGTTGTCAATAGACCACTTTTGCAAAGTATATGGGGCACCTAGGTTGCTTTTTGTTACATTTTTGTTACCAGTTTTTAAAACTACCTTAATACAAATTAAGTGGGCTAGACAGTTAATTTTAAAATATTGTTTACAGTGTATTTTATATTAAATTACCAATTATTTACCGGTATTGCAAAATTAATTAATTTAAATTGTTGATAGTATTGACATTCTCATTTTTTAAAAGTGTTTTCTATTGCTTAAAGCACATAATTTAATAAATCAATCAACATTGGGCCTAATATAAATTTTTTTTTAATAGAAACATTGTGGTATTGACCGTACTGGTAATAAAATTTCGCAAAGTTAATTAATTAGTTTAGCTATAGAAGATAGTATTTCAAATATTAATTTCAAATGTTTTATTGTTTTGTTTTACATAAATTCTTATTGCACCCTATAATTGCAAAAATGGATAGATAAAATTAATATTAAAACCAGATCAATTATTTAAAACGTGAGCTTTATTTATCATTGTTATTTTATGTTTTAACTAACTACTTACAATGGCATGATTTTAGGAACTTGTTCGACAGTTTTAATTTAACACTCTGTAAACAAAACAAATAATTTGATTTGTATAAAACGTAACATTCGTTATATCGCAAATTGTATTAATATTGCGATAATTACGAGTTTAGTTTTTACTTAAATTATTAACAAATTTGAAAATTTTTTTTTCCAGAATTAAAATTTCGATTGTTTTTTTTTTAATTGTTATGGTAATCTTTTGCAGGCTGAATGGGTGAGCAAGAGTATGGATTAAAGCCGTAAGAATGAAGTCCGTAATCGGGATATGATGTGTCCTTTATCTGATCGATTGGATTAAATTCCCATTTAGGTAAGGATCCGGTCCTAAAAATTATAAAATATGTTAAAATGGGAAGCTACAGTTTAATCATTTATTTATTTATTATTAATTATATGGATTTTTACACAGGAGTGTTATGCCCAATTTATTGCCAGTAGGAAAACATTCGCCGTATTCTTTAGTTATTATGCTACATTTTTTAGTC
Organism: Polydesmus angustus; assembly: GCA_034698085.1. Taxonomy (NCBI): domain Eukaryota; kingdom Metazoa; phylum Arthropoda; class Diplopoda; order Polydesmida; family Polydesmidae; genus Polydesmus; species Polydesmus angustus. Next base: position 2,513 of record JAQGAY010000983.1, on the reverse strand, counting down.
TGCAATTTATCATTTTATTTCTCTACATACGGTATAAAGTTCGATTTAGTTTTAAAACTTAAAAAAAATTGCTTTGTACTGTAATAGCTTACTTGAATCTTAAAAAATGGTATTCATCAGCTATTATTGTTAATATTATTTCAACATTTTAATTTTTTGCGTTGGAAAATTTAATAAAAAAATCTTAGAATCACAGTACAGTACTTATTATTTTTTTTGCCAAACCGGTATTACTTTGAAAGATTTCGGAGTGAAAAAGCTGTTTAAAGTTGATTGAGTATAATGTATTGTGAGTTATACGTTGCCGGTATGTGAACTACCATCGTTGTTAAGATGAAGAAAACCTATTACAATTTTACGATTTCAGATTTTGAAGGCATGTTAGTTGTGAAGTATAGGTTTTCACGGGGAGTGCTAGTGTTTTATGTCCCGATGCACGTGTTTCTCAGATGAAAAGAAGAAGTAAAAAAAAAAACGATGAGAAAGTAGATAGTTAAAAGTTGGAACTATACCGTGGTTCTGTGTGTACAGTAGTTTTCTACATTCGAAATGAAACGAGGTGAAAGTTTCGATTTAAGAGGATTTAATATTTATGAAATCCCTCAGTAATATATCTGTTGAAACGATCAAAGGAAGAAATTAGGCAACAAAACCCTCTTCTGCAGGAAAAAGTAAATAAATATATCTGAATAATAGGGTGAGGGAAAAAAGTATGGAAAAAAGAAAAAAATATAGGACGAAAAAAAAAATAGTTTTATTTATCTTCCTAGATCTGAGTGTTATATAGCTAAATATCAATTTTCAAGAAGAAAAAAAAAATTCAGACATTGGTATTATACGGCGGTTAGAATTAGTGGCGGAAAATCCAATCGCACGTCTTACCTTTTTTTTTTTATAGGTACTTCGCGTCACGTGAATTTCCGTCGAGCGCAAAGTTTTAAGGCTGAAAGGGTGTTTAAACTCCCCTCAAATTGATCGGGATATAGAATGAACAGAGAGGAAGTGGAATTGCAGCTGGTGGAGCCCTAGTCTCGGTCTATATAAACATTAGGGAAACGGTATTGAAAAGCTGAGGGGAACGCTTATTGTCCGAATGTAATCGGCCGTTTTTTTTTTTTTTTTTGAAATTTCTATGTCTTCTCAGGGCAATGCCGGCGGATCATAATAGTAGTTTGGGCTGACCTCCGATATTTCTTTTTAAACCTCCAGATCTCATTCTCCGCTTAGATATATATTTTGCTAAGAGACCGTCGGTGATGATGGAGGAGGGGGAAAGCAGGGGCTTATCGAGTTTAATATTGAAACGGCTGACTTTACAGTTAATTATTTCCCCTTCCGATTCAATGTGTGTTCAGAAAAGTATCCATGCGGAACTTATCTAACGCGTTACATTGCTATCTTAACGGGTTAAAGTGGGATAAATCCAAAATGATTTGTTGAATAGGATCAGGTTTTTAGATACGATCGGGATATCAGGATAAAAAAAACGTTAACATAAGGTGACCAAAAAAATTTAAAAAACGAAATACATTCACTTTAATTTATAATTCTTTTCATTTTTATCTTCCAAAAATTTCCACAATAATTTGTTTTAAGTTTACAGAGTTGTGAACTGTAGGGGCCCATCGCAATTGCTTCCCGCAGCTTCCCCCCTCTCCCCACTTCTACTATGAACTGAATATTAACTTTAACATTCAAAATAATAATTGTATAAAAATTGAATGCATTATAATAAGTGTGTCAAAATAATGCTAAAAATCCAATATTTTATCACAAATTTACACTATAATACCGGGTGTTCGAAAAGTAAGTACCCAACTTTCGTCGGCTAGTAAAAAAAACTAGCAAAGCTAAAAATGTAAAAATTGTGTGATTTTACAGAGAAACTCAGATATTTTTTTATGGAAAAAAAATAATTTTTTTATTAATTCAAAAAATATATAAAAAAGTAAAAATTCAAAAAATTATGTTTTCCATAGAGAAAATTTTCCATGCTAATATTTTTTTATATCGAATATTAAAAATATTTTTTTTTTTCAAAAAAAGATAAATTTTTAATAAATTGTTCCAAAAGTAATAATATTTTGATATGATGAATTTTTTAAAATAATTTGTGACGTTTAAAATTACGCAAGTTTGAACGCTCTTTATGCTGTAAAATAATTCTGCTCAAAAGCATGTCAAAAGTAAATTTTTAGTTTTAGGTTTTTTAAAAACATTTATTGAAGTAATTAAGAAATTATTTTTTTATAGAAAAAACTTTCTGAGTTTCTCTGTAAAATGGCACTATTTTTAAAATTTTATCTTTGCTATTTTTTTTTTTTTTAATAACAGACGGAAGTTGGCTACTTACATTTCGAACACATTATAAGTCAATTAAAAGAGTGTAAACACTTATTTTAAAATCTCCCTTGTGATATATTTATTAAAGGGTGGTTTTCTAAAATAGTTTTCTAACTCGATAAATCTGAATTGATATTTTGAATTTATTAAACGCGTTTCAAATTAAGATT
>JAQGAY010000982.1:0-17876 GCA_034698085.1 Polydesmus angustus | reverse complement strand
TGAAACTCTACATTATTGGGCCCTTTTTGTAAATTCGTCCAACAAACTTTAAAAACGTTTTTTTTTTTTTTTGTGCGTAAGCTTCTTTCTTTTTTTACAATACACAATAATAATTATAAGAGCGACGCAACTCCAAATTCCCCTCCCCCAACAGTAATAAACACTGTGAGATGAACCCCAAAAATGTTACAAACGTTTACCAAAACACTTCTTCACTTCTAAAACTTATTTACTTTTCTTATGGCTGGGCAATCGTATTTCATCACGTTCCCAACTACTGGAGAATGTGGATATGAAATCTTATTTATTTTCTCATAAATTATTCTCATGTAATAAAAGATAATACTGTCTACTTTCACCATACCTTTCTACGAATAAGTGCTTGTAATTATTGTAGCGTTCTCGGTTATCAAATCTAAGTAGGCCTATAATTAAAGTTTTTTGGTGGTTTACTGCAAACATTTTTTTTAATAAACATTCAGATAGCTGGCGAGCATTTTTAACTATGGACTGCAGTCTGCATCTGAAGTACACACCAAACATCCGGACACCTTGTGTAATAATAATAATGTACTATGTGTGCTATGGATTCCGTGCTTTCTATTACAGTACTGAACACGTTCATTGAAAACGAGAGCAGCAACTCTTCTAGACTTAAATAAGTTTACTAATATTATTTTTTTAATAGTAAACCCTCCTAATGCGCGAGATCGCAAACCGCAGTTTATTTCAAAATTTCATAAACTTTTATTAACTTTATTGCTCAATTTGCATGAGCTTTTGTAAAAATAAATCCAAGCTTGGACATTTGCCTCGTGCCTAAACAACAACCCGTAAAATTAAAAAATGTTTTTTTTTTAAACGACGTATTAAAGTAGGCATTTGCGATTGTCTTAAATTAATATAAAAAAATAACATTGCAGTCTAAGAAAAAAAAAACAATTCAAATTGAAAGGCAACAAACTTCCCAATCGCACAAAAATGTTTTAACAAAGTAAAATCTTTCATTGTAACGATAGTTTTTAAATAGAAATGAAGAATGTGCGATGTCAAACTAAAGTTATTTAAAGCGTATAAACTACTAATTATCTATTTCCAACACGCGTGAAATTCATAGTCATCCCACCCAAGAACTTAGTTAAAAACATACCACCGATAAAAACTTTCTTCAGAAAAAATGATGGAAAAAATCGACTGATAAAAAAACCACGATTAAACGCATTAGCAATTCCGACATGAGGTTGGGATGAACGTAAAATAGTAAACGTATTCCGGGCATTAAATAGGCCACACTTTTCTTTCATTTCATCACCATCTTAACTTGATAAAAAATACTCAGCTTTAAGTACTTGTTTTCGAAAGTTGATATGTGAAGTTACCTTAACTTATTCGGCTCCGTAAGCCACCTGTGTTATTTCATCGCCCTGAGATGATAGAGGTGATGAAGGGAGAAAAAGGAAGGGTTGATGTAAAAAAAAAAGTCATAAAAAGCACTTAAGATTATGAAGTGCCCACTAAAGAAGAAGAACGTAAAAGAGAGGGGGATTTTTCCGCAGCTGCGAATGTAAGTTGAGATCAAAAACAAAATAAACAAACCGATTGTTATTCTGAAAGGAAATTGACAGACATATGGAACATAAATTTGCGGAAGAACGAGAGCGTCGTAATAACGTAACATATCGCCGAGAAAAGTACGGCACTAGATATTAAAATAAACAAAGTACAAATACTGCGAAGGAAAAGTTTGACATTGTATTTGACACCATAAAATGCCTTCAAAATCGCCGACAGCGCATTAAAAAATATTATTTACACAACCACAAAAAAAAAAGCAATTTGTCCAACAAATAAAAACTGAAATTTTCGCAGCTACGGGAATTATTACTACTGACCGGTGTCATTAATGTCTGATTGCGGTGATATGAATTATTTTAAGGATCACTTCAACATCGATTCGTTTGCCCAACCACGCGATTTAGTTTAAGTTACAACTTTGATTTTGTACACGCAGCTGGAAATTTCATGCATTTTAATGTAAACAATTTCATTTTGATACGGTGATAGGAATCTAATATAAACATACATGCATCTACAAAAGCAACGGAAACGGGTCCAAATATTTCGTCAAGGTGTTACAAAATATCGAAAAGTTTTCCTTACGTGTTCGAGGAAAACGCTAATAATATTCTAATGCAAACGTATTTAAAGAAAAATTCGTTTCCTTTAAATAATATTCAATATAATAAAAAAAAATTATTTAAGAGATTTGCCCTAAGCTAATTATATTTATATATTAGTTGCTTAACGATAAAATTACAAATATTTAAACTTTTTTTTTTAAATGTACAGGTATGATTGATGTACCGTATTCATAAAAACTAATCTGACCATAAACAATAATATCGAGATTGTGTTGGAGAATGCGGAAGAACAATACGGTAACCAAATGAAAATGATAGAACAATGAAGCCGTCATTAATGTGCTGCAATATTTATCTTTAACAGTAAAATTTCTAAACTGGCAATAAGCCTACAGTTTTTAAAAGTATCGTATTTCTAGTAGTTACTTCATTAGAAATTTACATGTAAATTACTGTTAAAACTTCAGTAGGGTGTCTTATACTGTATCTACGTCATCTCGTACAATGTATATGCGAAAGGACGCCTGCAACATACGAATTTTTCAATTACAATTTGCAATAAACAAAAACTTTGGAGAAATTCTGACTGAAAGCTAAGGATTACCGCATAGCTAGATGAGTTTCTTTCCGTATACAACGAAAATACGTTTAGTTCCATTGAAAAATAAACGCAATTTATGGGACAAAAATTATTCCACCGAATCTCTACTTTTCGTGGCTGTAATTCAAATAAAAATTGATGTTTTTTTTTATTGTTGCTTATTTTATTATTCATGAAATTGCCAATACCGTTTCACTGCTATATTTAACACAATAAGTGTCTACAACACTTCTTTTCTATTTTAAAAAAAAATGCCATTTAAAAGTACAATGTGGCTTGTCAGTTGTCACGGATCTCTTTTTAGAAACGATTCACAAAAAAATCTTTTGAAAATAAGAAAAACCCATCTTCGATTTTTATTCGTTTTAAAAGTACTTGAACTATGCAGGGTTTTGTTAAGCTTTCCCCTTCGTCATTTCGTATTCCATCCGCCGAGGCCGACAAACGTTGGCTACGTCCCATCGAGACTACTCAATACTGTAATAATAATTCTACCCTACGTCCCAGCCGAGCAGACAACTTGTTCGCTTTTACGTGACTACTACAATAAATTAGATTTGAAAGCTTTCTTTTTTAGCAGGAACACAGCGAGACGACCAAATGGTGCAGCCTGCCTACCTCCCATCAAGTTTACTCAAGAATTAGACATTTTTTTTTTTTTTGGCAATTTATCCGTTAAATGTGCCTCAGTTCTCCCAAAGCAAATACGGTTACAGTACGATGCCCCGAAGAAAAATCCTAAACGGAACTTCTTTTTTTTCCTACTTTAATATTGAAAATTTTACTTCTTTTGTGCGCGTACGTAGGCCTAATACAATATCGTATCTTTCCAAAGAGAAACTTAATGAATTCTCCACAAAAAAAAAATTAACAAAATGTCGAACCGCAAAGTACAGTAATGAAAAATACTGTTCTATTTACTTGAATAAATAAATGAGCGCGAGGTTATTATTTTCATAAAAAATATAATATCTTAAAAATAAAATTACCGTACTGTACCGCGTTCATCTTTCAAAGAAAGCTAAAACTGACGAAGCGATGTTTAAAAAAATACTGTTAAATTAGTAAAATTTAAGTAAAGTTGGGTCAACCAACTCCATTTCAAAATAAATGAAAGAAAAGAAAAAGCATACCACACGATTAATTTACAAAACGTGTAATTATAGTCGAATATAACAAGAAGGAATTGTTATTATTAGAAGCTAATTACCTAGAAGTCAAGTTACGTACTAATAACCACTCTTTTTTTTTAGTCTCTAATTATTTATTTGACAATATTATTATTGTTAATTAACCAACCTTGGTTTCTCGACTACGCGTAAATAATTACGACAAAATGCGTGGGAAGGTTGCATTCTTATTATTATACCTCAATTGCATTCTATCATTTTCAAATCTTTGGTGTCCCATAACACTGTGCTAGATTTTAAAACTACTGTACATGCCCGGTAATTTATATATAAGCCTACTTAAAGGTGTTGATCGATGTAAAGGCATTTGCGTGATGAACAATTAAAGACGGATAGTAATTCTTCAACCTGACATTTTACAATGAGTTACGTCGAATAAGAAATCTAGGAGGAAGAAATGCTGGCATTGAATACGGTTGAGCGCTCAAGCAACAAAATGAATGGAAATTGTTAATCCCTCGATACCATTAAATTAATAATTGATAAAGATTTATCTGATGATAATAATATAGCGGATACTTTGCACAAGAGAAGAAAAAAACCCAGAACGCTAACCAATTAATTCTAAAGAAGCTCTGCATTAAATTTAAATGCATGCATTCACATAAATCTCAGAAATATTAATCCATTTTTACTGCTTAAAACTTCACACATCATCAAAACAACCGGAGCTAAATAAGAGAAAATTAGAATTTTTTAAGATTATAAAATATGCATTACTGTACTATTCTTTTGAAAATATTTCTTGCCGTCAAAATCAAAAATGCTGCGTGGTTCTGCAGCGATGAAACGGGTAATAGATTTTGTCGGGAGCGCTGATTCTGCGCGGTCAGCGTGGGCTCCGTTCAAAATCGATTTTCAACCGGCTCATTAAAAAAGATAAACACTTGATTTGTAGCATGCGGTTTGAATGACAGAAATTGCGGACCGCGTCATTTCCAAAACTGATTAAGATGAAACGAATGTCGTGGAAGAAAACCGCCCTGATTATCATCCCTTTCACATAGCTTTTGATCAGCCACTGGGCGATTGATTCCTATACTCCGCAGCAGCAGCCATGTTGCGGAGATAGTAGGTATACAAAACAATGGGGGGAGATATTCGCCGTAGCAAACTTTTTAAAACTCTCGCGGCAACAACAATCGATAATTATTATTAATTTCAATTATTTGATTAAGGGTGTATGTAAATTATCTTACCTTTAACTTATCCGATTCATCACACGCATTAGTGCGGCTAGGAAGCGTAAAGTGTCCGGGCGATGAGATAAAAACTTTGCCAACGAATAGTAGACACATTTCAACTACCGTAGCACTACGAACGACACGGTGAAACTTTTTAATAAGTGTGAGTTAGTGGAGGCTTTTCCTTCCTTCTTCATAATCTTCCCCTCCTCTCTCATGATCCTACTCTCATCCTCTCTTTACTTTGCCTCTACGGTCTACGGTACGTAGGGTGCAAGGGTAGTCGTGGAAGGTCGTTGCATCCTTATGATTCCTCCGTAAGATAACAGGTGGCGCACCGACGCAATACTTTGATTACCAATAAAAAAAATAAAAGAAATTATTGTACCGTAATAATCTTGAAAAAAAAAAAAAGCAAAAAAAAAAATTTTTTTTGCTTTACGAAAATAAACAAAACTTAACAACATGACATGTGTTATAAATAAGTGAAAGAGAAGGAGTATTATATTTCCCACTCTTATTTAAATGTGTCACTTTTGTTTATTTTTTTTTTTTTAATCTGTAAACAAGTTTTTTTTTTAAAACTATTAATTTATTTACATTAGCAAAATAGCACCGATAGAATTAAAGTTGCGCGTTAGTTAAAATTTTATCGTGATTATTAATAAATAATTCTTTAAAATTTTATTATTTTTTTTTAACCCAAAATTTAATTTAAGAAATAGTAAAATAAAATATAAATCTGGATAATAAAGTTAATTATACATTGTACTTTACTAAATCTTAGCATTAGGCGTTTTTATACCGTTATACACTATACAGTATCCGTATACTGTACTGTATTTTAAATTCGTCTACTGTCAATTCGGTTTTGATATATCGAACACAATTATTTTTTTACGAAAAAAAACTTTCTGAGTACTGTATCTCTGAAAAATTACACTTTTTATTTTTAGTTTTTAGCAAAATTGCTAGTTTTTTAATCTCACTGGGAAATTGGCCAGTACCTTAAGCTTGAACACCCGATACTGTACACAAATTAGAAATAGGCTACGTCAGTAATAATTATTATTATTGAAATGGCATTGTAATGGGTTTTTAATTATGTAAGCGTATTATTAATATGTATACGTTAAATAGAATGGACTGCATCTCGAATTATAATAAGTCTAAAATCAAACACAAACACCCAACTACTCGTAAAAAAACTTATAACTAGGCCTACATGTAGGCTTCCAAAGGGAGAACATATCAAAATTATGTTACTAATAATTAATTGAATTAACAACAAAAAAAAAAAAGATAAAAAACTTTTTACTTTGAATTTTCTTTAATGCACAAAAAAAAAAAAAAAGTTTTTCTTCTTGTGTAATTTGATTTTAAATGGCAAAAAAATGCAGATTTAAAATAACTTTTATAGTCATAACTCATAAGACTTTAAAAGCCCTTCTGCATAATTTTGACCAGTCGGTGTCTCGACTCTTCAACCATGTACGAGTAACAGAAAACCTCTCTATCACTCATTAACAAACTGAAGAAATCACTGGCTATGTAACTGTAAACATACTGTATAATAACTTTCGCAATCGTGCTTTCGCGTAGCAATGGGCGCAGCCAATCACAACGCTCGATTCTCGAAGCTTTAACTTAAAAAGCGGAAATCAAATCTCCACTCGATAATTTATTTAACGGAAGAGGAATCTCCCTCAGTTGATACCGGAAGCGGAATTTATCCCAAATAATTCCGGAAACGGAAGAGAAACTTCCACAGATAATATCGGAAGCGCAATCTTTCCAGCTCTCTTTCAGGTCAGAAAAATGGTCGGAAGCGGAATCTTTCTCAGGTGATGCCGGAAGCGGAATCTATCCCAAATAATACAGGAAGCGGAATCTTTTTCAGATATTGCCGGAAGCGGAATCCATCCGAAATAATTCAGGAAGCGGAACCTTTCTCAGATGATGTCGGAAGCGGAATCCATCCCAACTAATAATTTCAAGAAGCGGAATCTCCAAGATAATAATAATTTATCAATAGGAAATCGCAGAAGAGAGAGGCGATGCCGTTCTCTTTCAAGTCGGCAGAGGTGGTGTAAACGTACGAGTCGAGCGGCGAGTTAAAAAAAAACACGACTACTCGACTCCTCGTGTAAACAGTTTGCCGAGTAAAAAGGGTGCGAAGGCCTACAGTATTTGGGCGAGTCATTATGTAACAAGGAGAGTACAGTAGTAACTTGCACGATAGTCTCGATAGATCGTGGTAGATGGCTGATCCAGGTTATGGTTGAGCAGTTCAATTGTACACTATTTTTTTTACAGGGAGATTTTATTATCAATTTTTAGATGTCTATAATTACGTTTTTGTTGATTGGTATTTTTGTTATTTGCGTTTTTATGTAGGCCCTACAGAAATATTACAATTTATCAATAGAAAATTACGCTGTAGAGATGAAATTTTTAATACAGTACAGGGTCATCCTAAATCAATATCCCGGTTTCATAAGCAATTATTTTATTAATTAAGTGTGATAAACAAATCTAATAAATACACAAGTTTTCTGTACATTCTAAAGTTTTATTTGCTGTTTTACAAAGTTTAAATGTGGCCCCACTCTGCCAAATAACCACAGAAATGCAAAATTAAATTCTCTTAGAAACGTGTCAGCATAATTACGCTTTACTGATATGATTGCTGTTGTCGATAAATATTTGAAAAATGAGTTTTCTAGGTTTCAAATGGCTCTCACAAAAAGTCCGTAGCGGTGGCTTTCCATTTATTAATTCAAATGAAGGTTTCCCTTCGATAAAAAATTAAATGTTGACGTTTTTTAAAATGAAAAATGCCTTAGCGATGGATTGGTAGGAGGGGGCCCATAGACCATGTTTTTTCACTTTTACATCAAAATCTCCAGAAGTCACTATTTGTGATTTTTTTTTGTGCGGAATATGTAAAAAGATCGCGTTTATATTCCACCAATACCCACTTACCCCAATAACCTTAAAAATCGAAGAATAATAGCAATTGTCTTGGTGGATCAGCATTATGCTCATACAAGTCAATGAGAAATTAACTTTTCGTGTTTTTGTGGCCTGTTGGGCAGTGTGGGGCCACATTTAAACTTTATAATTCAGCAAATAAAACTACAACATGTACAAAAACCTTGTGTTTTTATTAGAATTGTTTATCACATTTAATTAATAAAATAGTTGAACAAAAATCTTATGGCAACATTAATTTATAAATTTTAAGGAAAACTTTCAGTGTTTTTAATTTGTTTTGATATCAAATTTTTGATGGATTGTGCAACTTGAATTAAGAATGATTTTATTTTGTTGTGTTGTTGCGTTTGTGAAATTGTAATACTGTAGTTATTTTGCCCTTGCGGGGGCGCAAATTATTAAAAAAAAAAAAATTATGTTAAAGGGTTAAGGGGATAGTACTTAAGGGGATAGTAAGCAGAATTGCTCTCCGGATGCTCGTCCGACACTATAATTATTTCGTACAAAATAAAGAAATAATTTTTCGTATTATTGAGAACGACATTGTTAATTATATTATTAAAAATATATAATACCGGTATAGGCTATATATTTTTTTACCTTAAAATGAATTCGCAAATTAAAAATAAAGTATATAAGTAGTTATTTTTCCACATCATTTTTCATTCTACCTTCGAGTTGTTGATCACCAGTCAGATAATAATATTTTCTATCAACTTCCGACATGAAGACCATTCTTAGCTGTGTCGCATTGGCCGCTTTAATAGCTTTGGTTTCGGCTGATGGGCAATGTGACTTAAAATATTACGTGAGAAAATCTAAACTTTAACTAAAAAAATTTAATATAAATAGCACTAATAAATTATTTTATTTGTTTTTGACAGGCTGGCCAAAAGTGCGATAAAACATTTTGCGAAAAAGTACGTAGACAAAAAATATTCTTTGTAACCTACAGTTACAGGCCTGTAGTAATAACCAATCACATTTTCCGTTAAAATAATAGGTGAAAACCGTATCAGAGCAATGCCAGGAATCGCTGAAAGAGAATTCGGGTGAAAAATCCCGTCACAGTCGAGAAGCTGGTGATCAGAAGTGGGGAAAACATAGTGGAGGATTTCAATTCACAGAAGAACAGACGAAAATGTTCAAAGAAAAGTGTGAAAAAATGGTAATTATAGCTGAAGCAAATTTTGCAGTACCGGGTAACTGACAAGCAAAATAATGATTTTTAAAAAATATCCACTTAAAAATTTCACTCTAAGTTTCGTTAATTCTGAAAATACAAATTGCAAAAACTTTTAAACGACTTCAACACAAACAAAAAGTGTTTCAAAATGTTTGTCTAAATAATTATGTGCAGATAAAAAAAACCCATTAAAAATGGTTGAAAAATGATTATAAAATGGTTAAATACCATTAGAAATGGAATTTAATTAATTACTGTAGCGTTTCACCAATTTAATAATTATTAATCTAATTAAAAATTCATAATATTTTTAGCGAAAATGCGTCGAAGACCAAGTGCAAGTAAATTATATTACTGTATCTTCAAAATTTGAATGAAAAAATAGTGCTAATTACCTATAAATGTGTGGAGAACAGGAGGAGCAACAGTACAAAGATCTCGGCGATTATTGTAAAGCGACCACCCGAGAGGACAATCACGAGGAAGTAGACGAGCAAGGGAATAAAGCGCCCAAAGTAAATGGCTATTGCACAGCTAAAAAAAAAAAAAATTACGTGTATTTTATTATTTTATAGAATTATAATATTTGTATGGCGTTGAACGGAATGAGTGTAAGTATAAATACGAGTATTTTTATTAAGTGATTTTTCATCCCTTGTTTTGCAGTGCTGCGATATAAAACCCCACTTTGGCAGTGGACATGGAGGTTTCGGTCATGGACATAAAAGTGCGCAAGGGGATGAGGCTGCCAGCCTTATGGCATCAGAAAATCAAGTTATTTCCATGTTCTTATAAGCGTAATGTAATGTCACAAATAATGAAAAATAAAAAGTAGTTTAACACCATTAATTGAACACTAGATTATCGAATATTATAATGCCTACATTACACGAAATTATAATAAATATTATTACAAAACAATAATGTAAAAATTCTAAAATTTAAAAAAAATACCGTACAAATTCTACAATATTTAAAAAATGTTTATAAATATTAGAAAAAAATTTGTTTTTAAAGAAATGTAATTATCGCTTTTGAGAATAACTATTACCTTGGTAAAGGAATTTGATTTTTTTCTCGAAATGATGTTGTAATGCAAGTGTGACTAGAGATACAAGGTGTTCAATTATTTGCCTGTTATGGCGCCAATTAATAATAAAAAAAAAAAAAAAAAGGACAGTGTGAACATTTCTATTATCCGATGCTGCCATCATCTATGTATTTGCATTATAGTAATGTTTGGATGTGCTAAAACAAAATTTATGTTTACAAATTTTCCATTTTATTTATTAAAAATCTTACCAAATAAATCTTCTTTTGGAAACCAATCCCAAAAGAAAAAATTCGTCGCATTTGTCAACTTCTTCTTTTCCATAATATTGTTTGAGGTAACTGACTTAGTACCAAAATTAAATTATTTATAACTCAATCCATTTAACAATAACTAACTAATTGATCCGAAAGAGAAATAAATAACTCCATTTTCATTCGATTTTTGCATTAACGCTTCTAAAACCTGAAAAATAAATTAAATTAAAGTACAGTATAATAAAATTCAAATTTTTAATAATATGTTACTTGAGGTAAAGGCTTTTTCGGTTCGCAATGAGCACAACCAATGTCCACAACATTAGGTAAAATTGGTATCGAATCTTGAATTGATGATGGATTTCCGGTCAATAAAAACGAAATATTTTTCATTAAACTTCCAAATGGTGGAAAATGTGCTCTTTTTAGTCATGAGTCCTAGTTGGCACTTAAAATAAAATAAAAATTTAAAACAGGCCTACTAATTAAATTAATTAAAGAAAATTAAAAAATACCGTACACTAGTTTTTTCTTCAGAAGCGCATACTTATGAGCGCAACTTTTAAATTTTTAACTTTGCTAAAAAAAATTTAGTAGCGAGCAGAATAATATTTAGATACTAGTGGCAACATCTCGGACACCTGGTATAAAGTGATTTTTCTTGACAATCATTCGGTTATAGCCTACTACCGGTACAAAATTTTATTACAAATTGGGTGAAGATGTATGGCATGATTGCATCCTACCTATTAAAAATAATGATTGAGGCTTTTGTTGTACGGTAACACAACAAGGTTTTAGGCAATTCACACACCCTGTAGGCTACATTACGTAATGTAGCATACGCTGCACAGCATAAGTAGAGAGGATGTTATTGATTTATGGTTAGGTTTAGGTTAGGCAAAAAATAGATGGTTTAGCTTTTCCCCTCGTTCTTAAGGTTAAATCTAATGCTTATGACGTTTGAGTGTGGACTTTTGGAACGTATTTTTGCACAGATGTAAATAAAGAAATAGATTTCAAAGTCCACACTCGAACACCAACAACCATAAGTTAAGATTACGTTATTGATTTATGGTTAGGTCAAGCCATTGGCGATAGCCGATCAAATCCAAATTAAAATTGGAAATCATCCAATAAAATTACGAGTAGGCTATATTAGATAAGAAATGTAAGCTATACAAAACATACATCTGGATACAATCGTCAAAGAAATGTGATAAAAGGAAGCGCGCTTAGCTAAAAATAGCTAAAAATTGATACCGGTAGTGAATTTATCACGTTCAACCTTATTGAGAAGAAAAAATATCAAATAAACCAGTCTACAATAAAATATTGACAACAACGCGGATCTTGTCTCTAATAATAATTGTTATGATCCAACAAACAGTAAGTGGCAAATTAGATTTAAATTGGTTAAGCGGCAGTATAGCCCTACTTTTTAATTTAAAAAAAGCATCACAGCAAAACCCCGCAATAGTGGCGCGTCGCATTAGTGGCGATTCGCTATAGTGGCGCTCTCAAATTTGGTAATTTTAAATTTTTCGCTCTTAAATTTTCTCCCGCGCGGAAGAAAATGCACCTTTGCTATCACCAAATCGCATCTTGCAATAATTATGTAAATTTTAAAGGTCTACTGTTTAATAAGTTAAAGTATTTGTAGCCTACATGTACGGAATGATTTTAAATTTTAATTTTTTTTTTCAGTTGTAAATTAAGAGCTGCATGTACTGTTTTTTAAGAACCAATATGTACTGTATTTAAGGTAAATATTATGTAAAGTTCATTTTGGCACTCACAAGGCCCAAAAAAAAAAGCTTTATAAGGTCCCAATTGCGCCAATATTGCGGGGTCCTACTGTATTTCAAGGCATGTGAAGAAGTTACCAACTGCTCATTTGTAATCGGCTATTAAAACAATCAGTTTTTAATGGATTATTAATGTACCATTTCGTTATAAAGCTGGCCAAATAGAGTATTTTCGCCTTCCTCGGCAGTATTTGTTTGATCGTTTCGCTAAAATGCGAGCAGGTGGAATAAATGCTGTGCAAACGTGAGCTTAATGCTGTTTAATTTATATAATCGTTTCAACGTCATATTGCAAAAATCAAGGTACGTAGAATAAAACTCTCATCAACCTCATATATGGAAGCGCGACATAGCTCTTCTAAAAAATTATTATTGATAGTTAATTATTTACCACGTTCAAGCCTATTAATAAGAAAAATATCAAATAAACCAGTCTACAATAAAATGTTGACAACAACGCGGATCTTGTGTCTAATTGTTATGATTCAACAAATAGTAAGTGACAATTTAGATTTAAATTGGTAAAGCGGCAGTATAACCCCACTTTTTAATAAAAAAATATTATTTCAAGGCATGTCAAGAAGCCACCAACCGCTCATTTGTAATCGACTATGAAAACAACCAATTTTTAATGGATAATGAACCATTTCGCTATGTAGCTGGCGAAATGGAGTATTTTCGCGTTCCTCGGCAGTATTGGTCAGATCGTTTCGCTAAAATGCGAGCAGGTGGAATCAATGTTGTGCAAACGTGAGCTTATTGCTGTTTAATTTACATAATCGTATCTACGTCATATACAAACATTTTTGTTTAGATACGTAGAATGGAACTCTCATCAACCTCAACCAGGTCAATTTATATTCGACGAAAACTTGGACCTGGTTTCTTTCATTCAACAAGCAAATAATTCTGGTTTATTCGTCATAATACGCGCAGGACCCTATATAGACGCCGCCAGAGACATGGTAAAACCTACGGTTAAAGTCCTTATTAACCCTTTTTTGGCCTTTCTTTGCTTTGTCTATTTTTAACACTAAAATGAGTGATTACAAACACTTTAATTAATAATTATAACGTGTTTTTAAATTTACGGAGTTTTTCAAAAACGAATAAAGAAGTAAAATTTTAATGAAAATGAATTAATTTTTTAATATTTAGCTTGCATACAACAACATCTCCGATTTAATGATAAAAAAAACCATTTTTAGAATATGACCTCTCCAACTGAGTCGGCATATGTTAACTCGATTACTCAAATTTTCAATTTAAAAAGCGAATAAACAAGTCAAATTTCAATCAAAATACAGTAAATTAATTTTTTAATATTCAGTCACAATAATATCACCGTTTTAACAATGAAAAATAACACTTGGCATGTGACTTCCTCCACTGAGTTGGCACATGTTAACGCAAACTCCGTAAATTTAAAAACACGTATCACAAACAAATTAATTTCTACGAGTTAACAACTAGATTCTTTTGCTTTATTTCCAGGGAGGTCTTCCATCTTGGTTGCTTCAGTTAAACCCATTGATAAAATTAAGAACCAGTGACCCAAGTATCGTACAAATTAAAAATTAAATAAATAATTATTCATTCATATTATATAACTTTTAGCGTATCTACAATATGTTGATGAATGGTTTAATTATTTATTACCAATGTTACGACCGTTTTTATACGAAAATGGCGGACCAATCATTTCTTTACAAGTAAAAATTAAATAACGCATGCGTAAAATAATATTATAATGAAAAGATAAATAGGTTGAAAATGAATATGGTAGTTTTCCGGTTTGTGATTTTGATTATATGTACCACTTACGAGACAAATTCCGCGAAATTCTCGGAAATAACGTTGTTTTATTTACGACGGACGGAAACGCCGATTATTTTATGAGATGCGGGAAAATAACCGGTCTTTATGCAACTATTGATTTTGGGCCTGGTAAATATATTTCGGTATAATTTTGTTTAAAATATTCTAATTACTCTTTATCTATAATTATGTCAGGCGAAAACGTTACTGAATCCTTCAATGTGCAGAGAACATATGAACCGCAAGGACCCCTTGTGAATTCAGAATTTTATACCGGCTGGGATGATTTTTGGGGCTACAAACACGAACAAACGTCTAGCTCATCAATACAAGATACATTGGATCAAATACTAGCTATGAATGCTTCCGTCAGTTTTTACATGTACACTGGAGGAACCTCTTACGGATTTACTAACGGTGTCTTAATTGATTTTATGTCTTTATTTTATGAGTTAAAAATTATTTGTGTGGACTTTGAACGTAGGTGCGGTTGATAATCCGTATAGAATCTACATAACCAGTTACGATTATGACGCTCCGATATCTGAAGCGGGAGACACGACAGAAAAATTCATGGCTCTCAGAAATACAATAAACAAAGTACAGTATGTTAATTAATTACAAAATTACATTTTATTAATTTTAAAATAATAGTATTTGCCATTACCAAGCGATCCAATCCCTGCAAATACCTCCAAATACGCTTATGGAACTGTAAATATGAGTTGGGTAATAATTATGCTCGATTTAATACTTTTTAGAGCTTAAAATAAATAATGATATTCTAAAAATAACAAACTAACGGTACCGGTACTGAATTTTAAATTAGATCGGCTCTTTATTTGATATCGTCCAGGACACAGAAAGTTTTCCCCCTGTCGTCGGAGAATGGCCATTGTCATTTGAAGATTTAGGACAAGTACTAGATCAGATCACTAATAAGCAAATATCAATAAATATTTAAAATAAATTATGAATATGAAATCAAATAAACTAGTTTTGCTTATTAAAAAAGTTAAATTAGTTTGCATACTTTTTTTTGATAGAATTTGTTTTTCTATTAGACATTTGGGTACGTTTTATATGAAACTGTCATCAAAGTTCAATTGATGCAACCAGAATATTTGAATATATCCAAAATTGCCGACCGTGGTTATGTTTTTATCAATAAGGTACTGTATTATTAAATGTTAACAATTATTTATGCAAAAATTTAAATATAATTATAATAGATCTACGCAGGAATTTTATCTCGAGTTGAAAATGTAACTCAAGTTCCAATAAAAATATCAATCAATCAAACACTATCGATTTTAGTTGAAAATCAAGGAAGAGTGGCGTATGGTCCTACTATAAACGATTTTAAAGTAAATAATTATTACCGTAAAAGCATTTTTATTATATCGTATTTAAAACAACGGCATTATTGATAGGGAATTCGTGGCGTTAACTCCGTTTTAATTGGGGGGAAACCAATCACAAATTGGACGATGACCCTCATTCCATTCAACGGAACATCAATCAGCTACCTAGACAATTACATAAGAAACGCGTTGAATGGTATAGAAGGTTTCCATGTAGAAGACTGCTTGCTTAATTACCCAGCCATGTTCCACGGTGATTTCTTCGCGGTTAATGGAACCGATCAACCGATGGATACATTTTTAGACTTAACACATTGGTCAAAGGTACTATTGAGTAAACTTTAACATAACTTAAATTATTTCCTATATTTATAGAAATTAGCTAATTTAATTTTTCTACTAAAAATTATTATAGGGAATAGCGTTTCTCAACGGATTTAATTTAGGACGCTATTGGCCGGTAGTTGGACCTCTAAACACACTTTATATTCCAAAATTTCTCATCAAACCTTATCCGGAATCAAACCAACTTATTATTTTTGAACAAGAAAGTTCGCCGTGTCAAAAAAGGACAGATTCATGCTCTGTTCAATTAATTGACAAGCCTATTTTAGCAGGCAGCACACCATATTAAATTTTATCGGAAAAGCCCGCAATTCCTACCATACATTTAAGCAGCTAAACAGAGGTGAAGGATACTATTAATTTTTTAACGATACAGATAGTTATTTTCCCCCCAACTACGTTTTATTTTGCAGAACTATAGTAATTAAAATGGACCCCGAAATTAGTTATTAATGAATCAAAAATGTTGATTTAACAAGCTAAATAAATATTTGAATGGAATAATTGTAATTGACATAATGATTAACAAATAAAAATAAGTACTAGTAAAAGTATTATTTTATCGCCTCTTTATAAAATGCAATTTTACCTTCTTTTAAATTGATATGACATTGTATTAAATCACACTTTGATATTATCAATTTTTTGCACAGATAACTATAGTACTGTACCGTAGTGTTATTGACAGATATCTTTAAAGATTACTAAAATATCATTTTCAAACTACGGTAATTTATCACGACAAAAAATAAATTTTGATAAAAAAAATAATAAAATTGAAAAACAATCGATCAATAATATTATTATTACCGTCAAAACAAATTTCTTATCCCCAAAAAAATGTTGAAAGTGATTTTAGTACTTACTGTAATTTTTTTGTTTCGCATTCATTCAACCGTAAGTAAAATGATTTTTTAAAAAAAAAAAAATTAAAACATGCTATAATTATTATAAGTGTTATTAAATGTATCGTAGAATTCTCAAAATGTAACCAATCGTTCGTTCTTAATTGATTATGACAACAACCAATTTTTAATGGATGGCCAGCCATTTCGTTACGTGTCAGGTGAAATGCATTACTTTCGAGTTCCTCATCAGTATTGGTCCGATCGCTTAAACAAAATGAAAGCCGCTGGTCTCAACGTCGTTCAAACGTAACCTAACTAATTCAATCTAATCACGTATTAAATATTAACTTATAATAATAATTGCACCAACAGAGATATCCCGTGGTTCCAGCACGAACCAACGTATGGTTCGTACGATTTTAACCTCAATCTAGATTTTCTCTCTTTCATTAACCTAACACAGTCGATGGGATTATACGTCATAGTTCGAGCTGGACCGTATATCGACTGTGCGACAGATATGGTCTATTACCCTTACATGAATTTAAATGGAGTATTTTACCATTTCAAATATTATATTAGGGTGGTTTACCATCGTGGTTACTTCAAAAAAATCAAAATATAAAATTGAGAACGAGTGATTCAAGTAAAATAATATTTACAATTCATATACACTCCCTCAATTTTAAATTTCTACTAACTTATAACATTAAAATGTATTAGGTTTCTTGCAATATGTTGATATATGGTTAGGGGTACTATTGCCAATGATAAAGCCACTGCTATACGAAAATGGAGGACCAGTAATTAGCATTCAAGTGCGTTATAATTATATAGGGTCTTTGCGGAACTTAGCGACTTTTCAAAATAGAATGAATCAGTCAAATTTTAACGAAAATGCATTATTTTTTTTATATTTACATTTATCGACATCACATATTTAATAATAAAAACAATATTTGGAATATGACCTCTACAACTGAGTCCGCACGTGTAAACTTGCACACGCGCTCACTTTGACGGCTAAAGCTTTTGCGGACTTCCAGCCTGCACCTGCCGACTGAATCTCGGCACGTGCCGGCATCT
>JAQGAY010000981.1:0-17877 GCA_034698085.1 Polydesmus angustus | reverse complement strand
CATTCTGTCCAAAATTGAAAAGACTTTGGGTAAGCGCCTGTCAGTTAGGAAAGATTAAAAACAAATAAATAAAACATTCACTAACAGGAGTGAAGCTGCGTGGAAGGATCGATAGAGACCCCCCTGCTCCAAAGAAAAAATGAAGCTTAAGCGCAATTGGAAATAAATTCGAGAATTGCTCGAAATCCAGTTCTGTTCAAAGTTTCTCTCGTAAAACAAAATAAAACACTATGTACTCTCGATTCTTTCTTTCCTTTACTTTGCAAACATTTATTCTTTATCTGTGAATAAATTCTCTTTTATTTGACGCATTAGTAAATCAAAAAAATCAAGTTTTCGTATTAGAAAATTTTTCAAAGCAATTTCTAATCTTTTCGAAGCGGGAACGTTTCTTCTTTAATTCCATCTTTAGTTATTATCTTGATGAGGATTCCATCCCCGGTGTAAATGTCTCGTTCAGCAGCGGAAATGAAGGCGTCTTTTACCAGTTGAATCGCTTTCTCTTGGGTAACTGGTGTCGGCTTTACATTGAGCATGTTTTTTAATCCAATCTAAAAGAAAAAATTATGAACAGTTATCATGCTTTTTCTTTTAGGTGGAAATCCCAACCTGATTATCCAAAAGTGGCTGCAGTAAGGCGCTGGAGGATCCACCGGCGTGGTAAGTTTCTTTCTCGCAATGACCTACGGGGTCGTAGCTGTAAACACAGCCTTTACCATTCTCATCCAAACCGGCAACCACATTGCTGATGTAATATGGAAAGAAACGCTTATAATATAACATTGTGGAAACCATTTGCGCAACCGCTGGAGTAGACATATCTTTATGATGCTCTTGTTTGTACATCTATTACAAAATATACGTCAAAGTTTATTTAAAAAAGATAAATTAATAATTGTACTTTTAATTTAGCTTCCATAATCTTCGTGAATGTTAAAATATCGCACCAACATCCTGTACAAGCTAAAATATTCTTGTCTGTCCTGAAATATAAAGTTCATTAAATATTGTTGTTCGCGAGATGGGATATGCACACAATAAGCTTACAATTTAAATATTTTCGGTTGCTCTCGAGAGTAAATGGCAAATCCAGTGCTTAACCTGGTGTCAGAAGCAATAACTGCAAAATCCTCTCCAGCAATTGCAACAACACTCCTAAAATAAAACAGGCATATTATAATAATTAATAATAATATTCATTGTAAAATTACTGTCGCCTATTAATTAGTGACCAGTAGGCAACATGTATTTGGCAAAATTAAAACAAATAAAATGTTTCCATTATTAAACTCAAGAGTACACATTAATAATATTATTGCAATGTAGAAATAAATGATCATTGTCAGAACATTGTAAGAAAAATCAATTCATATGAACACAACAAAAAGTAGCTTATAAATTACCCTCCGTTATCAGCGTAAGGACTAAATCCTGCTTGTTTTCCTCCACCTTGATGGTAGTCAGGTAAATAACGGTTATTATCTAATAATAAAGCCATTTTTAATTAAATTATTTACGAAAACAGTAAACGATAGTTCGAAACTTCAAAAAAGCTTGTAATGATCAAGCCGGAAATGATGAAGTGCTGTTCAAAACAAAATTGTTTATTCAATGACTGACAATATTATTTTAAAATTATAATTAAATTTAATAGTTTAAAACCCAAAAGCCTGTCTTAGAATGCTCAAACAGAACAGGCAAATGTTTAAAAAATAAATGCAATTATTTTTGTAATTAATTCAATTTTAATTTAAAAAGTGCAATATGTGACACACGTACTTCCATACTAATTATTTGCATTTTTATTGTAAGTAGTAAAATAATTTTTTTGTGCATTACAATTAAGTTTTTCTATTAAGTTCATAATAATTAAAATGGATAAAAAATTTTTTAATTTTTTTTTTTTAATATTTAAGATAATTATAAAAATCGTTTTGTTTGTCGTCATCAGTTTGCCATCCATTTCCTGTCTTCTGCTAATTCCGTATACTTCGTGGCAAAATGGAGTCGATTTACAGGATACCTTTTAACGTTTTGCAGTGTCCAAATTTAAAATTAAGGAAACCGTCATGGCTTCATCAACCATCGGCGATGTTTATGTTTGCAG
The DNA here is from genome assembly GCA_034698085.1 of Polydesmus angustus. NCBI lineage: Eukaryota > Metazoa > Arthropoda > Diplopoda > Polydesmida > Polydesmidae > Polydesmus > Polydesmus angustus. Next base: position 15,770 of record JAQGAY010000981.1, on the reverse strand, counting down.
TTGTCGTGGTTTCATATTTTATGGTTACCGGTGGTAAGTGTTAACACATTTATTTAGAACTAAATTGAAACTGTAGCAGTTCATAACTGGTTTCATATTTCACCAAGTTTCACCGCTTTTTTGCTGTATTCGAAATAATTTTGAGAATTTATTTTGTATTAGGAATTATATATGACGTGATTGTTGAACCCCCCAGCGTAGGATCGACCACTGATGAATTTGGACACTCGAAACCGGTAAGTCGACATTTTAGTTCCATTATCAATTGATCAGGAGCCATCAACTCGTCAAATGACATTCATTATACCGGCAGTTTCCACGTCTTCGATATTTTCAATAGTGTACAGTATTTCGGATAATGATATTACTCTGCATATTTTGTTTGTTTTTGATGAGTTGATGCTCGTAAAATTTCTAATGACTTCTATAAAAAGACAACATTTGCATAGTTGTTTAGATAGCATTTTATATTACATATTCTCTTTTAAGCTTAAATTGTTGAAAATAATGAAACGAATGATTTGTGTTTTGTAAGGTGGCTTTTATGCCTTATCGTGTGAACGGGCAATATATTATGGAAGGTTTAGCATCCAGCTTCCTCTTTACGTTGGGCGGGTTAGGTTTCGTAATTTTGGATCAAACCCACAACCCTACAACACCGAAACTAAATCGCATTCTACTCATATCAGTGGGTTATCTTTGCGTCTTGGTGTCATTCTTCACTTGCTGGTTGTTCATGAAAATTAAGTTACCGTAAGCTTGAATTTTTTTATACTACTGTAGCTCAGCAAAGTCCTGATTTGTACGATTAATACGCGTCCTCGACATTTTGCCTTACACAAATTCGTAGCTGTTTGAACATACTATGAACAATGATTACCGGTATTGATTTCAGCCCATAAATTATTTAGCCATTGGTAATTTAATTCTTTGTACTTGACTGCACATGTAGTAAGAAAATTTGAATTTTTTTAAAAAAATTTATTACCCATAACAGGCAAAAAATAGAACACATTCATAAATCGGTCACATTTGCACCTTCAATCATTTCCGCAAGGAAATTCAAAATTTTAAAATTCTCAAATTACATGTAGTTCCAACTAACCGGTTTTGTACTTATCAGGACATTTGCGCTATGTATATTATTTACAACTTTAATGCATTTTTTTAAAAAACATTTTAGGGGCTACTTGCAGAGTTAAAGGCCATACGAAATTATTGATTTTTGGTTAATAAAAAAAATTAAACTTGTATTATTTAGTTTCGCGTTTTAATAATAATTATTAGTGATCGGTCTATCAGTAGTTTGGTTTACAACGTTAGATTTATGAAACGTTATAATTAAGTTTACTTTTACGGAAGTTCGGGGTTTTACACAATTCATTGAAATAGCACAATTGTTTTATTAACATCTGAACAAAATTATATATTTATTATATACAAAAATTATAAATAAATGATGACTAATTTTTTTCTGGCCATAAGTTACAATATTTTAAACTAGATTTTTTGGACTACTTGTTGTGTTTCACTGACAACTTGGGTATCTTCTTCAGAAGCCTAGAAATACAGTATTATTTTAGTTTAAGAATTACATATATACAGTACATACATTATATTTAAAATTTTAATTTAGCGATGACCACTCTGATATAAGCTTATTCGAAAATTTAATATTATAAAATGGATTTAATTGAAGAGCTTATCACCGGAAAATTAAAATTTGTAAATTAATTATGCAGTATTAAATCAATTTAGTCAGTTTCTGTATTTTCGTTTACGAAATTGACTAAGTTGATGTGCCGCATTTTTTAATTACAGAGGAATAATCTTGAGGATTATCGTCGTCTACGTCATCACAATCGGAATCTAAAACGTTCAAGGTTAAACAAAATTAATACAAAAAAAACTGAATACAGTAATTTCGAAATTATTTACAATCTGATGTTAAACACGATCCTTTACTCGGTTCGTTAATCCGACAAACAATTTCTGCTAAATCCGTATACGTTGATGGAGTTTTTGTGTAATTGAGCTGTAAGGATATTTCAAAGATAAATACATGTACATAATTTTCGAATTTAACTATCACGAGAATCATTTACCCAAGGAGGTTTATAAGCTTCTTTTTTGCTTGGCGATTGACATCTTCCAGGTAAACTGCCTTCTTTTCTCATGGTTTCAAATAGCTGTCGACCATGATTCAATCCAACTTCCTGAATCAAATTTAAAACGAAAAATGAAATAATTATTTGAGCAATTACGTAGTATTAAACATTTACCTGAATTTTATCAAAGCTACCAAACTGCAATGTTTTAAACTCATCGATAGGAGGCCGAATATACGTGCAGTAATTGTGATGTTTCACTTCCTCCAATTGACGTACGCAGCTTACATAAGCCAGCCTCGTCTGAATTTCAGGCATATTAGGAACCTTAAAAAAGTTGATTAAAAATCTCAGGAATACGTCATATGATATCTTAAGTTATATAATCTAAATACTTTGACCGCTTTCGCCCAGGGATTCCAACGTTTCCACAATAGCCACCATCCCGATAATTGGTCTCCGTAGTTGGTGAGATCAGTTTCATCTTGACTGCCAACATCAATGGCCAAAATCTGATGAACGCCCATATTGCGCATTACATCAGCTAATCAAAAACAATGACCGGTTTATTTCCAAATAACTTAAAAGATTCTTATTTCATAGATGAAACAATTGATTGGGCCATTGCAAACTACAGTATAGCGTTTTAAGGTAATACAAACTTGCACTAAGCAAGACTTCTATTAAGAGAAATTTGATAATTTAAATAATAAAATTATGAATACAGTATATTTTTTTTAAAAGAAAAATCAAGTTTTCGCTTTTAGACCGAATTTTGTACTACCTACGAAAAAAACATTTATATATTTTGATAGTTAACTTAAAATTTGATCAAGAAATATCAATTAATAAAACTTGGTATTAATAAAAAAATAACATGCTTTTGTCACTAGACAAATACAAGGGATAGTTACATACAGGACATCAGTGGTTTCGTTGGACCCTCCAGGTAGCAAAGTGGCAATATTTAGGAGCACATGCACCAAGAAAAGACATTACAAATAAATTTGAAAAATGCCCACGTTAATTCACAAGATCAATTATTAGCCAGTCATACACGTTTAAGGCATTATTTCTTAATTGGTTAAAAAGCATTCAGTTAAAAAAACTAACCTACTCATACCAATGAAGCAAATTCTAATTAATATAAGCATTCTGTTACACACCATTACGACTCTAGAAACCACAGGTTAACTTGCAATGCATTCTAACTATAGATATACAAAAATATTGGTAGCCACAATTATTAAGAGCAAATAATATCTGAATATACTGGATACAATATTTAAATAATAATGTGTATAAAATGAAAGTGAACCATATGTTACAGTACTAAAATTTTTAAAATGGCCATAAAGTAAAAGAAAAACCCAAAAAAAGGGGGGCACAAAAAAAATCCCCAAATGAAAAAAAACAGCGTTCAAGTTAATTGACAACCTAAGGCTGTGCAAACAATGCTTTAGTATACCTGGCAAATTATTGACATAGGCGCCATCCACGAGTAGATGCCCATCCTCAGGATCGCAAAGAGGTGGTACAATTCCACTTATTGACATGCTAGCTCGCACATAACGCCACAATGAACCTGGAGGATCAAACCGAAGCCACAAACGCCTTTTGAGTGTTATTCGGTGATGAAACAAATTTACCTGGAAGATTATTGACGTAGCCACCGTCTAACAGAAGGTGACCGTCAGTTGGGTCACACAGAGGAGGCAAATAGCCAGATAATGACATACTTGCTCTTACATAACGCCAGAGGGGCCCTAAAAGAGATTCATTAATTCCCCTCCCCAACAACTTAGAATGACATGATTCTTTTGCATTGTTGTTATCGACGTGATTAAACCATTATTATAACAATTTAGCATATAAAATAAAATTGTAATTACCGTGCGTATGAACTCTCATCGCGCTGCTAGTGATATCCGTAGTAATAGCAAAATATGGTAACCACAGATCTTCAATTTGAGTATCAGGAAACACTTCACGAATAACTTTGTTAAATCCGGCACCTTTTACATATAAACGTGACTTCAATCGAATTTACCAAACAAAAATTATTCATTTACCCGTAAACATTGCTGTTACTGGATATGTAAGATCTATCAGCTGGCGCCAAACAGATGTCATTTTCTATAAACATTATATTTCTGTTAACAATATTTCAAGGAATAGTTCCAAATAAAATCTTACAAATGCCCATTCGCGAGCTTTTCGGGTGAAAGAAGTGAGGTCTTTTTCTTGACACCAAAGAGCTCCCATAAAGGATCCAATGGAAACGCCACCCACCATATCAATAGGAATTCCAGCCTCCATAATAGCTCTGATCATTCCCACGTGAGCACAACCCCTGAAATATTAAATTTTATAAATAGTAAAATGATGATGTATAGCAGATTTTTTACCTTGCGCCACCTCCACCAAGTACCAATCCTATAGATGTCCCTGTTAGAAACCTGGCCAACCTACTGAAATCTGAATGTATATTTGGTTCTGTCTTAAACAAAACGTTATAGACTTCCATCTAAAACATGGATTGCATTATGAAGCAAAAAAAGTTAGAATACAACTTGCAAGTAACATTACTAGTTTTGCCATAGACTTTTTGGTAAACATTCTGTTTGAACAGCAAATATGATGATGAGAAGAACACCAGCTTCGAATATTGAGCCAAGTAACAGAGTTTTGAGGTCTCGGAGAGTTTTCTTTATGCAAAAGAATTAACTCCTTTTGAGTACGAACTGCTAAAGTTTCCAGTTGCTTTTCAATCTTCAATAAAATGTCTCAATGATAAAATAATAATATTGAAGCTTTAAAATGAGGTAGGCTTACCGTTCCAACCGTTGGTTCCTGGTCTGCAAGAGCTACGATTAATATCACATCAGCTTGACGGATGCATCTCAATGTCCACGGAGTTAGTTCATTGTCGCATTGATAAATAATAATGCGATGGTGATCCTCTTGTTGCCCTAACCAACTACTCAAGCGGAATTCATTGCTCCGATCTAAACAAGAAGCTCCTTGGGTTCTTCGAATATAATCGCTGGTTAAACGAATAACTGGACCTAATCCAAAGAACAGACGAACTTGATGCACATTTCTAAATTAATATTATAATAGCACATTTTAATACCAATTGCAGATAATGAATGATAAAGTTCCAAAGAAAACGCAGTCAAAGGAACGTCATCGGTTACTGCTAACACAGCAACAGTTGAAAAATTGGATGCAGTAGGACGAAGCTCCACTTTTTCAACTACAAAATAATTCTTTTTAGTTCTTTAGTATTTTAAATCGCTAGCTTTAAATTTTATACTTGAACCCCCTTTCTTCCAACTACCAAGAATACCATGTCCTAACAAGTGAATTAGTCTGGTGACAACCTGTAATTATTCTCATTTAATATACAGAATTTTGTTTAGAATTTTATAAAACTTTTACCACTGGAAATTTAATTTTGATTGTGTCGAGTAAACCTTCAGGCATAATGGCTAATTCAGTATCACGTACAGCTATAACTGAAGTTGATCTAAGTGTTTGTGTTGCTAGCTCAACCTTTAAAAGGATATTTACGTATATAAAAGCTATAAAATGTTTATAAAAAATAACTTACGACGCCAATTAAATCTCCTCTTCCGTATTCTCCAACTAACTCTCTTTTTCCATCATTTAAAGTGATGACAGATCTCAGTCGTCCACTTAGTACAATGTACATACAGTCTGCTCGTTCGCCTTGCCTTCAACAATTTAAGCAAAAATAATGTCATTTATCATTAGCTAAGATTCATCATTAGCTTTGGTTACCTGTATACTGCTTTTCCTGAATCTATATGTTTCCAATCCAAAGCAAAATCAATTTGTCTTACAAAATTCGAAAGGCGTCGTACAATAGGATCAGCCACATAAATAATCGACTTCGGATTTTCTCTCAGAATTCTGTGAAATTCAAACAATATAATTATTAGACACTTAAATAGAAACATAGTTAAAAATATTTACGCATAAAAATTTTCTTTGCTAATTATGGCTACAACACTAGCTTGTTTTGCACGAATTGTAAAAAATGATGGCTCGCCAGAAATAACGGCTAAACCACCAACTAATTCTCCCGGATAAGCGGTATAAAGGGGCATTTCTTTATCTTTGTCTATCATCTTCTGAACTACAATTAAAGACCCGGTCACACAATAAATTAAAGATGGTTCCTAAAGAAATCATTTAAAGATTAATGAATAAATGCCAAGAGATAATGTCAACAAAGCTACCCGACTAGATTCTTGCTCAATTAGAAAAGTTCCACTCATGACATTTTTAATCTCCAAGCGCCCTTGTAAAACACTTTCATCATTTAATCGAAGATTTGACTTTATACCACCAATTGCCATTTGCATATAATCACATTCATCCATGGAATGTGCAGAAAAATAATCCGAAGATTCATTACTCGATTTTTTTCTTGATTTCTAAAAATGATAAGAAAAGTGAATGATAATTTTTATTTTCCGTTCGAAAACACTTACGGTTGAATGAGGGGATCGATTTATTATAAAAGGATTTATAGCTTTATTTATTTCATCATGACTAGTAAAAGATTCTGCCGGACATTTTTCAATATCAGAATCTGTAGGTAAACTTGAAGCTGCAACAGCAGGATGAATAACTTTATTACACTCTGTGCACTTTACTCCAGATCCAACATCAACTAATTTTAAACATTTGTCCATCAAATTGTACTTTTTAATATACAAATTTATTTACCGTTTCCTAAACATTTTTCTTCATAACTTGAAGATACGGCGACATTGCTTTGACTCCGTCGAGGTTTATTTTTGCTGGGACTCACTTTTGGAGACATTAAAGAAAAGTTTGACGACTGACTCGGGCCACTATGAGATCTGCGATACTGAGAAACCTAAAATTATACACATATAAATGATATTGTACATAATATTATAACTTAATGTACTTAGTCAAAAATAAGTGAAACAACTTACTGGGTTGATCAACTGAGTAGTTAAACCTAGATATTGATATAAAGCGGTAAAACTGACGCGATGCAAACGAACCATTATAATTTGCATCACGCGTACTAAATACTCCGGGCTGTTATGTAAAACATCTAGAAAAGCCGCCATTGGCAATCTTAACACAACAGTATCAACTTCAGCTCTGGCACAAACCGTTTTAAAAACTGACGGTTGACCCTAATTTAAAAGATCAAATTTAATTTTTTTAAAAAATGATGACATTAAATATCAATACCATTAATATATCGGCAAAACTAAGAAAGCTCGTAACGTTATCTCCCTCTTTAACCAATTTCAAAGGTAATTCCATGCCATCGTGTTCCAATAAAAAAATATTTAATCTTCCAGATTGGACTACGTAAATACTGTCGTCAGGATCTCCAATACGAAATAAATAATGACCAGCATAAATGAACCTTTGCTCTAACTGTTTGCATAAATCAAGAAACATGGGCTTATCAAAGTGGCCAAAAATTCTAAAATAAAAGAATTAAATTAAAAATTGATAACATCCTGGACAATTATTATGATCAGTTTACCTGATACTTTGATACATATACCAAACTTCAGGGGGTAAAAAAGTTTCTGCATTATCGATGTCAGGTTCTAAATAAGCAGGAGGAGGTTCTCGAACTTGTAATTGTAGAGGTTGCTGGTTGTCTTTCCTTAATCTTAAAAATCTATAATAATATAGCAAGTTAACTAACATAGAAATTTCATCTTTTAAACATTAAATCAACTCACTTTTTAGCAAACTTGATAACCATTTGTCGCTTTTTTAACCTTTGACGTTCTCCCACTGATTTACCTTGAACTGAAAACGCACGAACCTGATAAATTCGTGAACCAAAATTTTACAATACATTTTATCAGTTTATTTTCTGGAATGCAATTACCTTGCGGAGCATCTTTCGCCCGTAAAACATTACTTTATCTCGTTTTCTGAATCGCGGTTTATCTGATAATCCCACTCCAACTAAATTTTTAACTTTATTTACTAAAAACAATAATATAGTATATTAATAGTGCAGATAAACCAGTATGTTTATTTTGAATTGATGGATTCTCCATACCTTTTCCAGAACTGTAACAATATCTTACAAGAATAAATGTAATAAATATGCATGTTAACAGTAAACTACTGGTTCCAAGCAATGCCTAGCAACCCAATTAAAATTATTAATCTAACTAAAAACATTCATTTTGAAAATATTACGTTATAGTTTGCCTGAGAATGCGAAATAACGCTGATAGCCTCGAAAAAATTTGCAAAGAAATCCATCACAGAAGCTTTAGGCACAATTAATTAAATACAGTACTCTTCTTTTTTTTTTTTTTTTTACAAAACTACATGTTTACGTTTGAAACGCGCATTATACATCACAATAGATCTTTGATGATAACATAATAGACAGAAATAAATAAAATTTAATGAAAAGTGCTTTCAAAATCCAATAGCAGCAATTTATAGTTACGATTCTGATCGATGAATGACATCAGCGCCTCTCTGCGGTGCAAGGTTAAAAGAAATGCGGCTCCCGACCCATCATCGTTCCTGACGATTATTTAATCTAATTATCTAACCGATTTATTTTTCAATCAATAACGACAGGTTATCCTATCTCCTTGGTTTTATTCATGTTGATTATAAAACACTTATTAACATTATGGTTTTATGATCATTGTAATGAAATTAATATCTTTGCACTACTTTTGGGTCGCGGCCCACAGTTTAAAAAAGTTGGTTGTTTACTTCCGTGCTGTAATTTGAAAAGTTGTTTACATGTGATTTTTATCAATTACTGGCAATAGTTATCTATCGGACAATGAAAATTTCTAAAGGAGATGTTATCATTAGTTCTCAGCCTTACGCTTATGTTTTAAATCAAGGTTTAAATGAAATTCGCTGCGGAAATTGTTTATTAAGGTGAGTGAAGACCCCGTCGCCAAATGGATCATAATAAGAAGCATGGCTATTTAGAACTTAAATTATGTTACACTTAATTTATGCTGATTATTAATGCAGTGTTCAATAATAATTTTATTCAAATTCATAATATTTTTATGCATAGAAAAGACGCATTAAAAAGATGTTCTGGTTGCGGATTTGCCCATTTTTGTGATAAAAGGTGTCAGGTACAGTAGGTTAATTATCTACACTACAGTATCAGTTTCTAATAAAAGTACAAATTATCTTGATTCTCGATAAAATGTGGAAATATTTTAGTGTCAGAAAATACTGTAGCCTACTATCCAGGAAATCCTTGTTTTACATGACCGATTAAATATATTTGTTACCACGCTGTTTATTACGTCAGCTGTTTTGCCGGAAGTGCAACAGATTGAACAGATTATATTATAGGTTCAAGAAATTAGTTTTTATTGGAAAAAGTATCTAGAACAACAAAAATAAGAATTGAAATGATTTGTACTTTTTTGGACCTTGGCTACAACTGCCAGTAGGCTACAATTAAATAATACTGTACGTCACTTTAATATGTTAATATTTTTATGAACGGTTGTCTTTGATATTGTAGAAGGCATCATGGACTGATCATAAATTAGAATGTAGCAGTTTGAAAAAGGTTCATCCTCGAATTCCACCCCCTCATGTTTTATTAATTGCAAGAATTATTAGAAAACTCAAGGTAGAATTTAATTTTAACTTAAGCAGTAATTTGACCAAGCTATTTTTGTTTGTAAAGCGAGAATGTACAACCAGCGACAATATTGGACCCATTTCCAGACAATTTAGTGACCTTTTATCACGTAAAAAAATTGTCTCTAAAAATAATTATTATAAAGAACTACCATTTTGAAAGTTCATGTTTTTTTATGAACTAGATGGAGACGAAATCAATAGCGATTCACATCGAAGTGAGGGATTTATAGCAGCGTATTTTGTTCTCTCACAATTTTTGGATGAACCTACTTCTAAAGATGATGTTTTTGAGATTTTTGGAAAAGTGCGTTGTATTTACGTCTATAAGTTTATTTTAATTATTATTTTTTTTTTAGATTTTAATTAATTCTGTGTGTATTAGAGATGAATGCAGTTCTATTGCAGTTGGTTTATATCTTGGGTATTATTTCTCTTTGCTACGTGAGAATATTAATGGTGAGCCTATTTTTATTTTCCAGACCATCGGTGTTTAATCACTCTTGCCAACCGACCGCATTATTTGTTTTTAATGGACCAACGTTAACTGTAAGAAGTCTTGTTGATCTCCCGGATTTTGATCTATCAAAGGTTGATAAAAATGTTTAAAAATTGTTAAATTAATACAATAATATTGAAATTTTGTTTTAGTTGTTTATAAATTATATCGATTTAACTGCAGTTACTGAAACAAGGAGAAAAGAACTCAAGGAACAATATTATTTTCACTGCGAGTGTCCTAAATGCAATAACCCTGATTCAGTAAAATATTATAACGCTCGTTTTTAATGCATGCTATCTAAATCTTGCTGTGGTTAATTAGGACAAACAAATGACATCAATTCTTTGCCCAAATAAAAGTTGCAGTCGTTCCGTTTGCATGTCAGGTATGCATATTGTATTAATTTTGTCAGTTTGTTTTACGTAACATAATTTATTATTTTTTCAGATTCTATTTGTTTAACGTGTGGGGAGGGAATAAGTTCTCGGATTCGTTTCGAAGCGGATGAAATTTCAAATTTACTAAATAAAATGACTGAAGCTTTGACTTCAAAGATTGAGTCGGATATCCTTCAAAATAAATATAATGTTTTCAATGTTCATAATTTTTATTGAATTTTCTTAACGGAATATATTTACAGCCAGAAAAAGTTATAGCCGAGTTAGAGCCGTTAGTAAATAACGGTAGGCATTTATTACATCCGTTGAACATATATTTTATGAAAGCAACTTATGCGGTTTTTGAAGCCTACGAAATGTTAGAAAACTACAATAAGGCCGTAAAATATGGCGTGGAAGTATTAAATTCCGTTAGGTAAGAATGTCCTTCTTACAAATTTACTTTTAATTGAATTGGTTTTTAAATTTTAGAATCTATTATCACGAACAAGATTATTTAATGTGGCATTTAAAGAGATTAGGTAGAATACACTACGAACTAGGATTATTTAAAGAAGCTTCAACATTTTTAATAGAAGTAAATCAAATACAGTATTAGGTAATTTTTTTTATTACTATAACATAATTTTTATACCTTGTAGTCTTACAAAGGACTTCGATTTTGTTATGATGAGAATTCGATTCATCTCCTTCAAATTGCTCAACTGATCAATGAATGTCGCGCACAGTTAAAACATTAAAATTTTTTAACAAAATTTTATTCATTTTTAAATCTCCACACAAACAGAATTGAAGATCTTAATTCACAAGGCAAAATAATGGTATTTTTCTCTCGAAATCGCATTGCTGCAGGATCGGATCTTTAAGAATAGTTCATTTTCGGAGAATGAATAATGATGGACCTTTGGTTGAAACAGGTGAACTGCAAACACTTTAACCTTGTAATTAAGAATTAGAAGAGCGCAATCATTGTGTACAAAAGGGTTTTTGAAACATTTAAATTAATATTTACAACTCCAAAAACCTTTGGAAAGACCATAAATTATTTTTCCCCAAAAACTTTACCCCTTTTTGCGAAGATGGCGACATCTAATTTTTAACGTACTTTTTGTTATATAAAAACTTTGTTTAAATCCCTAGTATTATAATTCATCTTTAGCGGAGTCGTCATCCTCTTCTGTGGGTGGTGGGGCACCGGGTTGTCCTTGATACAACTTGGCAATAATTGGTTGAACAACATCTTCCATCTCTTTCTTTTGTTTCTTAAATTCCTCAGTATCGGCATCTTGGTTGCTGTCTAACCATTTAATCACATTTTCAATAGTAGCTTCGATCTTTTCCTTCTCTTCATCACTCAATTTGGCTCCCAATTTTTCTTTGTCAGCTACTTGACTCTTCATCGAATAAGCGTACGATTCCAATTCGTTTTTAGCTTCCACCTTTTCCTTCAACTTTTTGTCTTCATCAGCGAATTTTTCCGCGTCTTTGATCATTCTATCGATATCCTCTGGCGATAGACGGTTCTGGTCGTTTGTGATGGTAATCTTTTCTTTATTTCCAGTGCCCTTATCTTCCGCGGATACTTTAAGAATACCGTTGACATCGATTTCAAAAGTGACTTCAATTTGTGGAACTCCACGAGGGGCGCTTGGAATGCCAGTAAGATCGAATTTTCCCAAAAGATGGTTGTCTTTCGTCATCGGTCGCTCTCCTTCAAACACCTGTAATGGAAGAAAAAAAAAAGGGTAAAAATGTGCAAATCTATAAATCAGCATTAGCAATCACACGGGAGAGGGGGTTGTATTGACTAATTCCACATGATTGATTCTTTTTTAATAGGTAAACGAGTTACCTGAATAGTTACGGTGTGTTGGTTATCGGAAGCGGTGGAGAAAATTTGAGATTTCTTTGTTGGAACAACGGTGTTTCTGGGAATGAGTTTGGTAAACACACCTCCGACGGTTTCGATACCCAAAGTCAACGGACACACGTCCAAAAGTAGCAGATCACCTATTAAAATTTTTTAAATTAATACATTTTGAAATCTTAATAATTTTGAATATATTTACCGGTATCTTCTTCTCCACCAAGAACACCACCTTGAACGGCGGCTCCAACAGCAACAGCCTCATCGGGATTGATACCTCTGGTGGGTTCTTTGCCATTGAAAAATTCTTTAACTAATTGTTGAACCTTGGGAATTCGAGTGGATCCACCAACTAAGACGATTTCGTGAATATCAGTCTTCTTCAGATCAGAGTCTTCTAAAACTTTCTGCACCGGTTTCATGCATGATCGGAAAAGATCCATGTTTAATTCTTCGAATTTGGCTCGGGTTAAAACTTCGGAGAAATCATGGCCATCGAAGAAGTTATCGATTTCAATGCGAGCGCTGTGGCCGGAACTAAGACCTCGTTTCGCCTTTTCAACTTCCCTTCTAAGTTTCTGAACAGCCCTGTTGTCGCTTCGGCAATCTTTTCCGGTCTTCTTTTTAAAGATCTTCATGCAATGCTCCATAACACGCTGATCGAAATCTTCGCCTCCTAAATGAGTGTCTCCGTTAGTGGCCACCACTTCAAAAACTCCGTTATCGATGGTAAGTAAAGATACATCGAAAGTTCCGCCACCTAAATCGAATACTAAAATGTTCTTTTCTCCTTCTTTCTTATCTAAACCGTAGGCGATAGCAGCGGCAGTTCTAAAAATAGCGGAAAAAAATAATTGACAAAAATGAAAACAAAGTTTTACGAAATAACGAGATCGATCGGACTTACGGCTCGTTAATGATACGCATGACGACGAGGCCAGCGATGGTTCCGGCGTCTTTGGTTGCCTGTCTTTGAGCGTCGTTGAAGTAGGCAGGGACGGTAACAACCGCATGAGTGACTTTCTTGCCCAGATAGGCCTCTGCAATCTCTTTCATCTTGATCAACACCATAGCAGAGATTTCTTCAGGTGTGAATATTTTTTTACCGGTCTGGGTTGAAACTTCAATATGTGGTTTACTGTTCTTTTCTAAGACCTATAAACGAATTTAAAACGTAAGAACCAATGAATTGAAAAAACAAAACAAATGCAACTTGCCGTGAAAGGGAAGAATTTGATATCGGATTGGACCGTAGAATCGCTCCATTCTCTTCCAATTAGACGTTTCACGTCGAAAACAGTGTTCTCGGGATTCGATGTAAGCTGGTTCTTAGCGGGATCTCCGATCAAACGCTCACCGTCTTCCGTGAATGCCACGTAAGAAGGTGTAATTCGATTTCCCTGATCGTTGGCGATGATTTCAACTCGGCCATTTTTAAACACCCCAACACTAATAATTAAGGTAAGGCCCAATTATTAAAATATTACGTTTTCAGTAAAGAATATTATTAGGCAATTTTGAGCGGAATTGCATAATTCTAGCATTAGCTAATAAAATGAAATTCCCAAAAAAATTTCAGAAAGTAAATTAATTTACCATGAGTATGTTGTGCCCAAATCAATGCCAATTACAGTGCCCACGCTGTCCTTTTTCTTGTCATCTTCCTTACTGATGACAGACGTGGCAATTAAAGCCACCACCAATAGACTGCTTACTAGTTTCATTTTACTCAAATTAAGTTACCTGAAAACAAATTTAATTAATTAATTTCGGCAATTGTTAGAATATTTAATTTAATTTTTTTTTTTTTTAAATTATTTTTGGTATCGCGTAAGCTAATCGGCGGTATGCCAATCGCAATCGGCACCGGCGATTAACACTAAAATTAATCTAAATTATTTAAACTATACGAATTAATTATCGTCATTCTTACAAATTAGTGAATAACATAAAAATTATATTATTATTTTGAAATTAATTAACATTTTCATGCCGGCAATGCGATCTATTTCGAGCACGATACAAGTCACTTTTTAGAATAAAAAAATTACCTTTTTTTGGTTGCTTACCTTTTTTATAGTAAAATTCAATAATATTGATGAAATTGTAAAGAAATGAAGACGATTATTACAATCCTCGGTTGATATTTAAAATATCAAGAAATTAACTACGTTGACAAAATTGTTCCACTATGACTTGAATGAGTTTGTAACATGTATGACACTGGCACTATACGAGGGTTTTAAACATTAGGAGTTGCTCGTGGCAAGCTCTGATTGGTGGATTGTAGTCTACACAGTGTTAAGGTGGCGCTTTTTTATTGGTCGGTTTGTTATGATACGTAGCTTTACGATGGAAGCGCATTATGGAAACGTGTTCTTGTGTAATAGGCCTTTGGGAGGTTATCAGAGGTCATGAATTACCGCCTCCTAGTAACAAACTTCAGAACTAACTTTGAAAGATGCGTAACCCGCTAATATTAAAATAAGAGGTTAAATAATAATTATTATAATAATATAATTTTTTTAAAAGTCTTAAAATACATATACATTTTTAATAAGTTGCCATTTGAATGTAGAGAATTTTTAATTTTTAAAATGCAATTACAGTTTTTGCTTGGTCTAATCGCTTTTTCAAATTTTGAGCCATTTAATTTTTTTTATCTCTGCTTCTAAAGTGCATAGGCTACTAGAATTTATTTCTGGAAAGTTCTAGTAGCCTACAGTACTATATTAATAAGTTACTGTATTTGGTTATCTGTCTTTGTACGTAATATGCTTACTTATATTTATAAGATTATAATTTATAAGTTTCTTTACGACTTTTTTGAAAGCTAATATTTTTATGATATTTTTGACTTCTTTGGTAAAATTATTAAATACGTGTATCTGTATAGGTATTATCATAGTTGTATTAATTTAATTGACGTAATAATTATTGCACCTGCTTTACAATGCACTGTCTTAATATCTTAATGTTTTAGCTGTTATTATTATTAGTAATATTTTAATAATTTTTTAATGAATATTGTTCTAAATTACATCATTTTGTTTTTACAATTGTTTTTTTAAATACGAATTATTTATAAAATTAATAATACAGTATTGTATATGTATAATGTAGTACATCATGTATAGTGTGTCCTTAAATTAACGTAGTTTTTAAAAAACGAATAAACAAGTAAAATTTTAATGAAATTGAACTTT
>JAQGAY010000980.1:0-17878 GCA_034698085.1 Polydesmus angustus | reverse complement strand
AAAAAAATACTTTTTACGTCCAATTTGTTGGAAAAATTTCGGAAATATCCACCTAAAATATTATAATTTCCGTTGTACTCATGAATGAGAGATGATTTTTTTTTTGTGATGAGAGAAGAGATGAGCTAAACAGTAATTGAAATGGGATGAAGGTAAGAAGATGCTTTTATATATAGGCAGGAGGAAAGAGGGGGAGGTGGCTACTTACTATCACTGGTCAACTCAAAAGTTATTCAACTTGCACCGAGAACTTATAATAAATACATAAAAAGAGTATGGGGGATATTTTGACACAGATTGAATTTAACGGGAGCGAACGAGAAAGGGGGTTGTTGTTTGCTTCATTTTTGATTTTTTTTTTCTTCCAAAAAATTTTTTCTTCCTTATTTTAAATACTAGTCCAAGAGCAATAAACTTGAAAGCAGGGCCATTTACTTTTCAAACGCCGGAATACTAAAAAGTTTTTTTTTTCACGTAAACCCATTACATTTTGAAGCAGGAAAATTGATTTTTTTTTTAAAAAAAAAACTTTTTATTGTACTTTAATAGTTTTATGGAAGATTAAGCTGGGTGATTTAACGATATTTAGCGAATAAATTACAGCACAATGAATTACAGTATTTACTAAATAAGTTAATGCACTGTCATAAACCTAGGTCTGTTACCGAATTTAGTAATAATTTTGAAAATCAATAATATTATGTTTGTTATTAAACATATATAAAAAGATGATTACTCAATAATTATTACAATTTTAGAATTATTACAACAGATTAATTTTTGTAAGCATTTTTTCAAACATAAACTTGAAATTTTTTGCATGCATTTTTAACCTAGAAAAATATTAAGCGTTAATGAATTATTTTGTTTTTGTATATTATACAAGTCGCAGATAAAAAAAAATTATAAAACAAAAAAAAAAGAGGGAGAAGTTTGGGTGGAGGAAAAAATGCGGTGCCATTGACCAGAAAATGAACTTGTAAAAGTAGTGAAAATAATTCGTTTATTACAATTCGGTTACAATAATAATTATTATCACAAAAACGAACCTAACACATTATTTACTAAAAAAAAACCAATTGTACAATTAAATATATATTCACATAAAAAGAAAATAAACGGAATTTATTTAATGATGTACAAACGAAAGTAGGGGGAGATTTTTTTTTTAAAAAAAACAACAAACAAAATTTAATGGAATATGTAAAATTAATAAAGTTTGTTCAGTGTTGACTTTTCCTTCGCATTTGAATGTTTTAAAGATGAGAATTAATGCAATTGACAAGCCCGAATCATGATCAGCTGAGCCAGGATAAATATCGGTGACATCACTTCTGAGTATTGCAGGTTATTTTGACCTTCCAATTTCTGGCACAACAGCAGTTTAAAAACAAACAACAAAATGAGAACTGTGAAACTCCACACGGCTCGAAACGCCCCGGCTTTATAAATGCCATCTAAATACATTCGGATGAAGACGATGGCGCAGAAATAACCGTTCATGGCATCGCACAGAAAAAGAGGCACGAACACCGTCCACCAATCCACCGACAAATCTTCCTCCAGTTTTAACACTCCCAGCACTGAAAACACCAACGTGCAAATTAACATCGTCCAGATCTCGAACACGGTTATTCCCAGCCATTTTACTATTTCTTTCAAACTAAAAAACATCGAGGTGTTTCGACGACAAAGATATTGATAATCACATCGATTGATTACCAAATTCCTCATGTGAAATGGGTGTTCAAGCGCATTATCGTCTGCTACATTGTTAGATTAACATTTTTTCGAAATTTAATAAGATAAATAATATAGTGTAATATGTTATTAATTATCATTGTGTAATTTTGGTAAACAACGGCTTCTTTAATTTTTCTACTAATTTAAAAGATTATTATTATTATTTTCAAGTAGAGCGTATCGTGTAATTTTGGCAATAGGAGGTCACGATCCGTTCACACCAAATCTTTGCTTATTGTGAATGAATTGAACGAACCGATCGAAATTTATTGAACGACATTCCTTAACCAAAGCAAAATAATTCAATAATTCTCGGTATAAACTACAGTTGGAAATAATTATTTTATTCATCAATAATAAAAATATTTTATATTCGTACGGTGAATGCTAAGTTTCATAAAATTGGTTCAGAACGCGTAAATATTTAAGAAATTACGTTTAAATAAAATGAACAAATTACTGTACGTATCGTTTAAAAATTTATTTTAACAGATTAATTTTATGCGTTACATTGCGTTCACGTTGGATTTATTTAAATTTTCCTATCATTATTAAGTTGACCTAATTATAATATTATTAATCATTTTTTTTTTTTCCTCTCTCAAATTAAATAAATCGAACGGATCAATGAATTGAGTGAACCGCGATCTTCTCATAACCTTTTTATCTCCGCCGTTAGATGGCGCCGGCTCTCCTTGCTGCCGTCCGCCTCGTAGGCCAGACTGTATGTTTTCATTTAAGTTTTTATTCCGCTATAGGAGGTGGGGTTAACCCGACGATGGATAAATTTCCATAAATTATATTCGTAGAAAAATGTTATCTCTCCTCGCGCTCTATCTTTAATGTGCTTTTAATACTCGGGGACGTATTCGCCTTCGGGAATAACGACGGTGGTGGAAATGATCGTCCAGTGAATGAATCGGCCTGGCTCAAAGTGTCAAAAAAAGAGAGCCTGAGAGCGCGCACGTAAAAAGATGTCTAGCGGCAAAGCGGAGAAACCAGGTAAACACAACTGCTTTAAAGGTCTACAATACTCCTACACACACAATAATACGCACATTTTTTCTTTATCGAAACACGTACTTTCTCGTATCATTTTTAAAATATTTTTTATTATAATTTACGTAGGTAGTTTATAGAATCGGAAAGAAAAAGAATAATAATTCATTGATTTGTAATGTTTTAAAAATTATAATGAAGCGTAAATCCCGATGGGTAATCCGTGCGCGACCGGAGAATCGCGAGCCGTGCTATTTATAGATGATTTATAGTATTGCGGTAAAATCTTCTTTCGAAAAGACAAAAAAAAAAAAAAAAAGGAAGAAGAAGAAATAAAAAAAAAAAAAAGGTCTCGTCGCTTAAAGTGTTGTTGTATAACCATCAGTTGGTGACCTTAAAGTAGGCTACACGCAGAAAGAAAAGAATAAAAGGAAGATGGGTGAGTTACGATAATATAAGGATAACGGTGGTATAGGGTAGGTTTCTCAACCTTATGCATTCGAAACCGATGGGCAAACCACGGCCAAACTCACAAAATTTAATGCCATCATAATATATTAAGAAATAAGGATAAAGTTAAGCACTGGAATGACTGCAACATGTGTGCAGACTCTGTATGAAGGATTTTTATTACTGGATAAGTATTAAAAATCGTTTTCAAGTGCTTAAATTGTCAGGTAAATGTGAATTTTGTACTCGTATCTTAATTATGTTTTTTATTATACCCCGAATTTAATAATACAGCACACTATTTTTGTACACTAGTGTCGATTATCCGAATTATAGGGATTTTTTCCCCGATTTCATTTCATTGACATAATTTTTTCTCCCACAAATACAGTATGGTAAAATGAGCACGAAATAGCCTACAATGTGTGTATGTAATCAAATGTGTGTGGAGTAGTTGTAAATATAGAAAACTATTTTTTTAAAAAAATATTTATACTGTATATAGTGCGGTATTTGTTAAGCTAGCTTCTACTGTTCGATCCGAAGATTCATTTCTGGCATTAATATTAGTTCGGATAATGGAGACGTTGTAGGGTAGTGTAGATGGAGGCAGACGTTGATTCACCTCAAGCTATGTTCCAACGGGTGGATATGACCATATAAGGGACAAAAGGGAAAAAAAGAAGTTGAGAAATCTTTCTTTCTTCCACTCGATTCGATTCAACTCCCTCGATCGCTCCCTCCCAGTCTTTACTACGCTATTTTTTTTTTTTTTTTTTCTCCCCCATTCATCTCCACTCACAATGCAGCGACATGCTGTCATGTGGATACCAGATGAACTCGATTCCATTAAGAAATCAATATCCCGGAACTTCCTACTCCGAGTGCAAACTGGCACACGTTATGATAAGATGACACTTAATATGAAATTGCTCGGAAAGATAAGGGGGTAATTAAAATTTCGGTTATATAAAATTAATTGCTGTCGCATTGATATAGGTGGAGCGAATGAAAATTTAAAAGTTGTGCGTAAAAAATTGTTTAAAAGAAAGAAGGGGGGGTTAATAAAGGTTTCTGGCAAAAGTTTGGGAGACAAAATGTCGCCATAAGGATAAGCACGTGCCAATTGGAAACCACTCCCATTCACCCAATTTTTTTTCTCGTTCCGTTGGAGGATCGAAGTTACCGATGGTCGCGTGGAAAAACAATTTACAAGTTCGTCAAAATAAGGTTTTTTAATTTTATAAAATACAGACATGCGATAGAAACGCAATTTTTCAAAATTTATTGTAAATAAAATTCTTCTTAATATAAAGTTTGGATTCGAAAATAATCTAAAGCTTAAAATAATTTTAGTTTTAAAAACAAATTCTATACATTTCGATATCGTATCCCGAACCACCAAACCCCGCTTTTAATGCCCCAATTTTTTCTAAATTCTTTCCATGTTGTGTAAATCATTACTAGCGGTAGATTTTTATATATTTGTAGTTGCGTGTCCGTCATTTGTTGGTGAAAAAATGTTTTATTTTTGTTTTTAGAGGTTTTTTTTTATAGTGTTTAGGCTACAGTCCATTAAATAACTTATAACTAGTTAAATTAGTTCTTATTTGTTTTAATGATAAATGGGTTTTTCCCCCTAAATTAGCCTAGTACATGTACCGGTAAATCTTTTTTTATATTTTTTGATTTGAATTTTGTTTTTTCTTAAATTCTTGCATCTACGATTCAAAGCGAGGTTTAGGTGTAATAAACCAACGCTGAAATGTTGAATAATACTAAATAATTTTAAGTTTATTAATCGGAACTTGAAAATAGAGTTCTTGAAAAATTTGTACTTGAAAGTTTAAAAGTCGAAAAAAAATAAATGCTGATAAGGTAGAAATAAAATAAAAATAGAACAAAAAAAAAGAAGAAATTATAAAAAAAAAAAAATTAGAGTTTCTAATTTTGGGATATTGATTTTTTTTCATCCGCGTACACCATCTGTCTGAAACGAATTTTATCCAATCATTTCAACTTATGATTTTTTTTTTATTTCGAAGAACTTTATGGATTTTCCATTACGACGCTTGCAGAATAAAATTAATTTCAAATCTTCAAAAAAGCCGAAATATAATTTTAAAACGACAAATCGGAGGTTTCAACTTACTGCAATTTAGATGGCGTTTAAGTAATAAAAACGTATATGTAATAAAGTATTTTAATTTATTATTACGAGAAATGAAGGTGATTGAGTTTTATTTTTTTCATCAACGGAAGCGTAATCAACTTTTATTGATTTTGATAGATGAGAATGAGATGGCATTGAAAGCACAATCGAATTTGACAGCTTTTTCAATACACTTTTCTTTTTTTAACAAGTTCTTGCGATTTGAATCGATTATTTATTTAAGGCGATAATATAAATTATTCGTCGTGTTGATGCGATTCGTTTGAATTAATATTGCTTTTCAATTGCTATTTCTTCGTCACGCAACGCAATTAAGAGGGAATTCGTGGTGAGAAGAAGAACTCGGAAAATTGAATAAATTTAATCGAACATTTTTAATCGCATTTATCTCTAAAAAGATTTGTAATTAATTACCGGAAGTAGCGCAACAAGAACTTTTGATTAATATCGAAGTTACCTACCTAACTGTGGGAAGGAAAATTTAATTGTTTAATATTTTTTTTATATTATTTATTTGCGAGTCTTGAAAATCATCATAAGGTAGAACTTCCAATTATCTCAAACCCCAATTAACGCAATTGTCAGATTTCCAACTTTTTTTAAATAAGAAGACTTGTAATGAAAAGCGAGCTAAAGCCTGGTTTACACAGGTATTTCAGTATACATGTAGTATAACGGAAATGAGAAGGAATGTGGAATTTTAAAATTTTGAATATTTTTGTCAGTATAAGTTTTATTTTTGCATTAAATTCGGGTTAAAACATTCAGAATTGTCGTGTTCAAATTATTTTTTACCATTTATTAAATGCGTTTTTGCCATTAAAATGCCCCTAAGGGAAATAAATTAATTTTTCATTTTTGGCACACAGTGTAGCTCGGTTTTCATTACAAGTTACTAATTTATTCGAAAGTTTTGGGAGTTTGCAATTTTGAATAATGAATTTTTTGGAATTAGATTTTCAGATCTTTTATTTATTTATTTTTTTTATTTAAATGGTCACAAAAAAAAACTATACTAATATGGTAAAATAATAAATACAAATAAATGGAACGGACCCGCAAACATGATACTGGTACATACTGATTAAGCTTTTTTGCTCGTTCTTATGCTTAACTCCACTTCTTACGTTGTCAGAACTTGAATTTTAATGTTTATTCTAAACGTTTAGAAAAGAAATTAATTATTCTTAAAGCTGCGACGACGCCATAAATAAAAGTTTTTATTGAAAAAATGTAGACACTTTTTTTTCATGAATTTCTTATCTTAATGACGTCATAAGCCTAAGACCAGGCTATGACCAGGCAAAAGAGGTTAATCCTAAAATCTGTAAATTACATTACTGCATTATGATTTTTTTCTGTTTCCAGTATTTTTTTTTAATACTGTACTGTATACTGTATAAAATATTTAGTTGTAGTCTACAGTTGTTCTGAGACTTTATCCGAATTATTATAGAATAATGATGATTTTTATAATTTATAAAATTTTGACGGATAAATTATTAGCTTTTATGATTTTAGTTATGAATTTTTAAAATTTTCAAAATTTATAGTGTTACTGATATACCGTACCATACAAAAACGGCTGGCGAGACGTATTACTTTGGAGTACGATGCGCCAGACGTTTTCGTATGGTCTATGATGAACTCTATACATTTTAATGAAAAAAAAAGAAATTATTTATCTATTTTTTCAATTAATGTTTTCGACATCTGCTCCCGATTTTATTGAAAATTCTAAATAGAACGCATTTTAAAACGAGTTTTATCCGATAACATTTTACTAATGACTCCTTCGATTTGTATTTTAATTAACTAGAGAAAAAAAAAACCATTTATCTATAAAACGTAGTGCTGTAGATAAATTATTTTTCTTTTTCTTTTGAGAAAACGCATTTGCCTCCTTGTATTTTCATGTCGGAAGTAAAAAAAAGCAGTAAGTGGCGCTTCCGGTTTCGCGAGTCATAACATTGCGTGACGCAATTTTTCACGCTGGAAATTCGATGCCACCATAATAATAGTACACGCATTTCCCCGCCCTCGTTAATACAGTTTGTACATATAAATAAATAATAACAAACCAACCTTGCATAATATATTATTAATCGGCAGATAATCTTCTAGACATTAACTATTTTTATTACGTTGTTTGTGTATTTTTATCATTTCCCCGTTATTCGCGTCAAACTCGAATTCGATCGCGTTTGATGTTTCGATTTAAGTGTTGCTTAATAAAACTACATTTTTAGGACTTCGGAAAAAATGGGTCAAACGAAGAGAATGAAGTTTCCATTAAGTCGATTATTATGCCAATTACACACATTACGATCTTAAGAGAACACACACACGAAAAAAACAGAACGAAGCTTGTAACACTTAATTCATTTAAGACACTAATTAAACGTTTTATTTGTTATTTTTGCTTCGAAAATAATTGCAGAGCAAAAGTTCATGTTTATATTCATCTAAGCTCTTCAGTACTCTTTCAGAATGAAATATTTTTTTATTTTATTTTTGTAAACAAATTTAGTCAATGAATAATAATACCGGTAATATTAAGATGCCAATTTCCACGGATCATAACTAACTCATAACTTTTTTCTCGTACTTTTTATTAAGTAAAATTAAATCGCAAAAAAATGACTAATTTTTTTTTAGCAAGGTCAAAAGAAGGAAATGTGGAAATTATTCATTTTTTACCTGATTAATTTTAAATCGTTGTGCCGTGAGTGAATGAGTGGACGATATTTTATATTCAAATATGGTTTTTATTTTATTTTATAATTTGTCGTTTTCAATTTACAAAAGGATCGAAATTTCTTTTTCTTGAAACATTAATAATTATAAAAAATGGAATTTTTTTTTACATAAAATTAACTGTTTTGTTAGAATTTAAAACTGGTAGTGGAACTTCGTTAAGCTGAAATTTTAAAACAATAATAAATTATTAAAACGGAATTACTGAATGATGTTTTTAATTTTTCTTTGAAAAGAGCTGAAAAAATCCTGGAATTTTTGTTTAATTCTATTCGATGATTTTGTTGCTGATCAGATTTCCCCCATGGAAATGCGCGTACGGTAACTTTTACTCGGTTGGTTAAACGAAATAATGTCGTAGTTCCGACTATTTTAATGCTTTTAATTCTATTCCTGGTTGACATTGATATTGCATAATAAAAAGAGACTAAATTTAACTTAATATTTCTATACCGTAATAAAAAAAAACGAATAAATTATTATTATTATAGTAGGCTACATGGCATGATGGACTGTTATTTGTGAGAAAAAAAGTTTTAAAATAATAATTGTAATTTAATTATACAGTGCATGCACATTTGACGAATAAGTTCAAAGGTGAAGCGAAGCAACAAGGATAAACGAAAAAAATATTTGCAGGGTCATGTGTGTGGGAGGGATGCAAAACGCTGAGAAAAGTACTGTACATAATATTTTA
Organism: Polydesmus angustus; assembly: GCA_034698085.1. Classification (NCBI taxonomy): domain Eukaryota; kingdom Metazoa; phylum Arthropoda; class Diplopoda; order Polydesmida; family Polydesmidae; genus Polydesmus; species Polydesmus angustus. The sequence continues at coordinate 9,059 of JAQGAY010000980.1, read as the reverse complement.
TGGGAAAATGTGCGAATGGAGCTCAGCCAATGCATCGTCATTCGATATCTTATTCGAAATATCGTTTAAACCAGAATCTACCTAGTCGGCATCTTCACGCTTTTACGACCTTAAACTCGATGAATGCCAGAAAATTACCATTTTAAAGTAGAAATAGTATTTTTGGTTAACCGTTTGAAATTTCTAATATTTCGTTGACACTGGATTTCTAAATCTAAATTTAAATATTATTCTTGATTCAAAGCTGTAGTAGCAATATCAAAACTTTGATTAGACGAAATTAAAATTCCTAAAACAAGGTTAATTTTGATAAAACTATTTTCTAAATTCTCGAAAATGTGCCGAAATCTTTTTTAAATATATTTTTTGGTAGCCAACAGCATAAATTTGGTCAAATTTTAGAACATGCAGAGAGAGATTAGCAAAGATTAAGAAAAAATAGATCTTCTGGTGGCAACGAAATAAAGTTTATTTCATGTTGGCACCTATGGTAATTACAACGAGTTATACTTCGTACTACTGTAGTAATATTAATAAATTAATGGCCTAACCATATATTGGCGTCGATGCAATTTGAGTTAATATGAAATTAAAATGAATTTAAACAGTTAACATAATTTTTTAAAGCAACTAAAATATATTGTACTTTTTAAAAAAGAACTTAGTTTTTTTTATAATTACCGGTAATTATTTTTGAATTTTTTCTCATTTTAATTTATTTTGACATATTAAAGTAAAAATTAAAATGCAGAATACGTGGTTGATACGACGCCTAACTTGGCGCCAGAATTAAGTAGTAAATATTTTTAGTAACTTTAGATTTAGGTTTAGAAAATAATTATTAAATAATAATAATAGATTTTTGTTTAAAATGTTGCGACTCCCAATCAATTTCAATTGTCTTCCCGACATATCGACCGAGCCTAAGGCGCACAAATTATTTTATTTAAAAAAAAACTGAAGTGGGATTTTTTTTATTTGTTTATTTGATTTTTTAAAAAACATTATTTATGCATAATTGTTCCGAATACAAATAAAAGGAATAAATTTTACTTCCCAAACCCTGACACGTTTGTTTACTTAACTTTTTTCCCCTCGCTTCACCCAATTGAAATGAGTTTAAAAAACGAAAGTTTACTTTCTATTTTTGAAAATCGAAAGTAGGCTATACACGTTGTTTGTTTTTTAAATCGAAAAAAATATATTTTTTTATTTTTCTTACTCTCATGCAATGTACACATACCCGTACTTTTCGGATGAATAAGTCACTCGATTACGAAATCTAAGAAAAAAAGTGCTTTAAATAAAGGAAATTTTCTTCTCATTGCTGATGTAAGTTATAGTTATTATACCAATATTTCTAAACGACGTGATTAATCTTCACCTACTAACCGACCAATCGGTGTCGGTGTTGGCTTATTTCCTCCTACGTAATTACATCCAGAGTGAAATACAGACGCCGCCCTTTGTCTCACTCACGCACACATACACTTTTATAATACTTTAATGCGTTATTATTAACTGTGTCCGTGTGTGGTTGTTTTGACAACACCCACCACATACTAGTCAATTTGTGAATTTAATTAGCTCGGGTTTTTATATCGTGTTTTTTTTTTCTTTTTTTCTTTCTCTCTATTATTTCGAATGACAATCGAAGAGAGTGTTGGTGTACGTCCTCGTAGTGGAGGTCGTTTGGCTCGTCGTGCTCGCTCTTTCAAAGAAGATCTTCTGGAGAGATTCATCCAGATGAGAAGTCCGTCATCTACTCGATCGGCCTCACCGCATAAGACCATGCATCCCAGGATGAAGAGTGAGTCACCGCTGCAGGGACTCGGAGGCGAAAACCACGCCGAAAAAACAACACCTGAAATGGTACTGGAAAGAATATTTCCTTTAAATAATGTTGATATTTAATATTTAATTATTTTTTTGTTGTTGTTAGGATGTATTGAATTTGAAAAAGCAGGTGGAAAATGCTCTTCGATATTTTCAAGATGTGATAGATAAAAAGACCAGCATTTTACCTCAATCTGCGAGTGTGGTGTTGGAGACAGTTTTAGCCATTCACAGCGCACTTCAAAACCACCTGACGGACGAACAGAGGTTTTAATTTAATATTCTTTTCACACATATTTTTTTTGTTGATATCCGGTGGATTAGTCATTCGAGAAACTTCTTTTTAAGTTTTCTAGAAAATAATTAATTTGATTAATCTTTTTTTTTTTTTTTTGCAGTTCTTTGTTAGTTTCGTCTTATAACCAGGTTTACCAAAGTTTGGCTAATTTAGTTAAATGGGCGGATGTGGTTCTTATTCACGGAGAGAAGGCTCTCGACAGGGATACTCTGACCGAGGTTGTGACCATGGTTCGATCTGCTGTCAAGGTCAGTATTTCGCATTTGAAAATGTTCTGTTATTATCCTCTCCACGATTACTCATCGTTTCGAAATTATTTTTTGGGATTCTTATCTCATGGAACAATAGAACTCACGTCATTTTTATATTCGATTTGTATTTTTAATAATGACACAAACTTTATGTAATTTTTTTATTTTAATTTTACACCTTTAATTAATTTGTTATCAATGACATCTTGTTTTTTTTTCTTCTTCTTCAAATTGAAAATGATAATTATATTGCTATCATTCTGTTTATTTTTTATTCGCAGACGTTAGTTGACCTTGTGATCGAAAAGTTACGAAACAAAGAATTAAATAATGGATTTGGTCCAGTTTCTAACGGCAGAGCGGCGCCAATTAATGAGTGGTAATTTTGTGTATTTAAATTTCGATTTATTTATAACTAAATTATTTTAAAATTTTAGTTTGCGAAATAATCGCGGTGATTCCGTGGATGTGTTTCCGCACCGGGACTCGCCGTCCGAATCTTTAAAAGTCACTCGGCCGGGCTTTCCGGGCGCTTCTACTTTGGGTCATTCTATTTCCTCGGACAGCATACTAAGCAGCTGCACTCAAAATCACTTGGATCATTCAGACGTTCCTCCTCCCAAACCCCCTCTGTTAACCAACGGCGTGGATTTCTCGAGACACAAAGCTTGGAACGGCGGTATAACATGCAGCAGTGTGCCAGATATCGGTCCACCCGCTCTTCCGCCTAAAAAACGGTTTAACCCAAACGCATCTTGCCGTTGGAATCACTCGGCGTCTTCTACGGATGGAAGCAACGGGAGAGAAAGATTAGCTTTAAGTGCCGGTTCCTCGAGAGACTCCGGAGAGTGGTTGACCGCTTGTACGGGAAGCAATAGGAGAGTGATATCAGGTAGTGACTGGTCCAGTTCTATTAACCACTCGCCTTCTAGTTTATCACCTAGGAGTGTTTCTGCGAGTAGTTTGGATTCAACTTTAAACCAATCTAGCGACGAACTGTTGAGCTCTTCAACTTTGCCTGTAAGTAAACCCGAGTTTGAATTTGCTCACACTTCGATGGCCTTTCACTGTCATCAAGCATCGAGTCGCTCGACTATGGTGTCGTGGACTACTACTCGATCAACCGACAGTGCGGTGGATCTAATTCAAAATCGGCTGAATAATTTATCCTTTGAAGAGGTATCATCAGGTATTTTTTCTTCATCGTCGTCTCGAAGCGACGTTAATTCGATGTCAAGTTTGACGACTAATGCTACAACGAACAGTACAAGTTTGACAGCTTCTCCTCCCGCCATTCCTCCTAAGAGACGAGAAAGTGGAAGACCGCGAACTAACTCTCAATACGACAATGTTCCCGAATCTTCAGTATTTTTAAATCAAAATGTACAGCAAGACTTCGTAGTTTCCAACGAAATGAGTGGATTAAAATTGGGTCGAAGAGTGACTATTGCTGATGGGCTTTGTATCAGTCCTTCGGCGATACATTCTCAGAGCATGTTTGACGCTGAACCTCCTCCATTACCACCTAAAAAGAAAAACGGTGAGTTATAATTTGTTATTTTGTTATATTTAAAATTGATTTATGGTTAATTTTTTATTATAGTGATGGCTTACATGCAAATATTTGGTAGCTACGTTGATTCGCGAACTATCAACTTCTCTTTACCTTCTTGTTCCGCTGCTTACGAAATGACAATGCATCGGGAGATGTCAATGTCGCGTAGTGTTACTACTTCTACTTTGGGATTTATGTCGGATAGTTTTGAAAAACCAACTATGATGATAAACGGGTTTCCTGATGTAGACAGATTGACTGAAAATAATTTTATCACGAATTCTCCTCCAGCTTTGCCACCAAAAAAATCAAGAGTAAGTATTATTAATTAATTTACTGTATTTTGTTGTGAATAATTATTTTTATGGATATTTTTATTTTTAAATTAAGGTAACTGCAAGTACAGGTCAATATGAATATCTGCCGGCTTTACCTTCAAGCGAATTAAATAATGGAACTTCAGCGACTAATCATAGGTTTGACTTTAAAATTTAGCGGTATTGTAATAATTATGAAAATAATTTTAAATTTGGTTTGAATAGCAGTAAGGATACATTGCCGTTGGACACCAATAATTACCAAAGACATTCAAACTTTGAGGCTAATAATGGCGGAGACCATTTACAAGGTATTGATGAACTAAATAGCGAAATCGGATCAAAAATGTTGGATGAAATTGATGCTAGGCCGCATTTAATATTAAAAAACGAGGTACAAATTATTTAATATTTTTTTAATATAGAAAATTATGCTTTAATTAGATTTAAATTAAAATCTTAGGGTGAAGAGGGGCCGCAAATTCGTGGAGGATCTGTTGATGCGCTTTTAGTACATAGTTCATCAGCACCGAACGCCGAAATACTGTATCGTGATGCTTTCATGACTACCTATCGAACTTTTATTTCTCCTGTGGATTTGGTGAATAAACTTCTTTATCGTTATAATAAGTTTGGCCACGTGACAGATGTCACGAGACAAAGAGTGGCTCGCAATACATTTTCTCTTCTTGTATGCGTAGTTGGAGATTTTGGGTAATTTCAATTAAAGAATATTTTGAATAATTTTTTTTTATACTAAAAATTTATTGCAATAGCGTTGGTGACATGAGCGAGGAGTTGTTGCAAATTTTATCAGATTTTGGGTATCGATTATTGTGCAATGGAGAACTGGCGCTCGCTAGAGCTCTCAGGAAGAAAGTATTGGAGAAATGGAACGCAAAAGTTAATTGCGCGTCTGCTATGGCTCCATTATCAAGTAAAGGAGTCTTTACAAAGTAAGATGGAAAATTTATTTTATTGTTAAGACGCCATCTTTAATTAATACCGGTATATTGAACAGGCAATCGCATTTAGTGGATTTTAAATCTGAGCAGTTAGCTGAGCAGATGACGCTATTGGATGCTGATTTATTCCAGAAAATTGAAGTAAATTTATTAACTATTTTTTAGCATACCGATTTTAAACTAAATTATTTGTATGTAGATTCCCGAAGTATTAGTTTGGTCCAGATTGCAAAAAGAAGAATTGAGTCCTAATCTTACAGCTTTTACTGAACATTTTAATAAAATGTCTTACTGGTTTGTAATTTTTAAAATATAAAATTTTAAATAGCGTTTTAAAAGTTTTTTATTTATAGGGCCCGTTCTCGAATTTTGGAATGCGATGATGCCAAAGATCGAGAAAGATACGTAATTAAATTTATTAAAATCATGAAGCACTTGAGGAAAATCAACAACTTTAATTCTTACTTGGCGATTCTATCGGCCATCGATTCAGCTCCGATACGACGATTGGAGTGGCAAAAACACATAACTGAAGTAATTGTTTTTTTTATTTATTTAATTTGATTTGATCATTAATTGTATTTTTATTATAATTTTAAAAGGGTTTGAAAGAATATTGCGAATTAATTGACAGTTCGTCATCGTTTAGAGCTTATAGACAAGCGCTATCAGAAACGGAACCACCATGCATCCCATACATGTAATATCGAAAAAAACTTTAAAGGGAAAAATAGAGAATAATTATTATACATTTTTTTAGCGGACTTATTTTGCAAGATTTAACGTTCGTTCACATAGGAAATAGTGATTTTCTACCAGACGGAAGCGTGAATTTCGTGAAACGGTGGCAACAGTTTAACATTCTCGATACAATGAGGCGCTTTCGAAAATGGTAAGAAATTTATTAATTCTTTTAAACATTAATTTATAAATAAATATTATTTTCCGAATTTTTAGCCAATACAACTTTAAACCTTGTGACAGAATTATCGCGTTTTTCAACCACTTTGATAACCATTTATGTGAGGAAGCCATGTGGCAAATTTCAGAACAAATAAAACCTAGACCGAAGAAAGTGGAGCAAGCAGGTCAGCAAAACAAACATTGACTTGATCAGAAACAATGATGCATTTAATACGTCTATGTCACTTTTCAAGTCAAAATAAATAAATGTGTCAAATTCTTTAGCGATATAAAAGCCTTAAAATATTGTTAGAGACGGTGACAAGAGTCGATTCAGCTATTATGCGATAGCGGACGAAATCTAGTCAAAACTTAACGGAGCTCATAAATTGTGAATAAATAATGTAAAACTAAAAGAGTAGGTCACATAAATGTGCATAGAAGCATAGATTTCTTAGAATAAGAAAATGCTTTTTTAACTTTTTATTTGACGCGAAAGATTTTATTCGCTGATATTTTTGTAAAAATGTGGTTAATGAGACGCCAGCGCATTTTATTTTTAGACAGCTACTTGTTAACTTTAATCGCATCAAATTTTTTTTATTATCTTTTATTTATTGTACGTTTATCACGATACGGTTTTAATGTTGATAAACATTTTTATGTTAGTATAATTATTATAACCTTTTATGTTATTGCAGCTGCTTGCGATGTAATTTCTAATTGAACGCTTTTTAAAATTAATTATTAATTTGTTTTTATTTTAATTGGAAAACACAATAAATCGATTGATTTTAATACAGTGGAACATTTTTAATGAACTGTAGTTAGATATTTTTTTAAAGATAAAAATTAAAAGTCGTAAAAGGAGCCACCTCCTCCTATGGCTATGTTAACACCGCTTTTACCTGGCAAATATTGAAGTTTCCAAAGTCGATTGGTGAACAGAACTGCAATTAATATAAATAATTTTACTGTAATAGCATAATTAAAAAATATATTATATTTCGAACCTGTTTCTCCTTTCTTCAACAAATGGTTCAACTCGTAACACGTGCGGTTGCATGGAGAGCGAGGAATCAATTGGATGTCATTTGATCCTTCCAATTGAGCTAACCACATCATTTCTGAAATGAGTTGCACTGGTTTGTACGAACGAGCATGATAGTTAGCCGATAAAACCACCCAGTTGGGTTCGGTCGCGTCTACCATAGGTGGCAAAAAATCGGGACGAGGGTATTTTCTGCGAAGTATTTTAGATGCTTTTTTATCGCAATTCTCCCTAAATAATTAATGCCGCAAATGTCACCGCGTAATATATTTTTCTTAATATTTAATTTCAATCTAACTGAGCACTTACCAATGCGCGTACCAATTTTTTTCCTGAATTTTTTCACTTTGGAGTTTGGATAAAAATACCTTAAAGTAATTTTCACCTCTTAAACGTAAATTTGAAGCAAAAGCGCACGGAAGTATATCGCCTTCAGGATCAGCATCCAATAATACCTAATTAAAATCAGTATAAATTAATATAATATTTTAATTAACTACCGGTATTTTTTAAAATTTTCTTACTTTCGAAATATTAAATATTGAGAATGCTCGGTTTTCTAAGTTCCAATTGCCTAAGCTGTTTTCTAAAACAATTGGAATGTCATTTTTCAGATGGTCTTCACTAATTTCTAGATGAGTGAATGAATTCTTTTGCAATATATTATTTAAAGATTCGCAAACCTAGATTTGAATTAATTAAATTTTTAATTACCGTAATACTTTTTTTAAAAAAAAAATATTTCTAATACTTCACAATCTTCTTCGTACAAGCGTTTGACTTCATGAAACGGGTTGTCTATCAAACAACTTTTATAGTAATAAGTTGTCCAATCCCAATATGGTAGCATCTATAATTTTTTAATTTAGTTTTATTTAAAAAAGCAACAATTTTATTAATAGATTGTTTGTTTAATGAATCGTTGCATTTTTGTTTAAAAATGTGAAAGTAATTATGTATTAAGAGCCTAATGTTGTTTTGAAGTTTATAAGGTTAAGTTTAACCTATTATTCTCCGTTATCGTTGACAACCACATGTGGATAATTAATGATAGCACGCACGGATAAAGAAACTCAAATCCATCAGTTTCCATGGCAATCGTTATCATCACTTGCGCATCCTTTTTCTACTACAGTACTGTAAATGGGTTTCGATGCTTAATTTATATTGCTAACATAACCTACCCGTATTCAGTGAAATTTACAGCGAAAATAATAAAAAAATTCTTTATTTAAAAAAAAAAAAGAACTTAAGAAGTTATAAAATTCCAGTAAAATTTTTATACATGTTTTATTTTTAAATACTATATACCGGTACACGTTTTTTTAAATTACTAATATTGGCATTTTTACGTACTTTTACTTAATTAAATAAATTGTTAAAAATAATATTTTGTAAAGTTTAATTTTTTTTAAGAATGAGGACAATTATTTAATTGGAAAAGTTGAATAAACTTACGCTTATTAGTGCATATCGTCCGTAAGATGAAAGAACGATTGGTGACCAATTAATTTTAGTTGCTGACCAAATACAAGCTAAGAAAAAAATAAAAATTGCAGTTTTTTTCCATTTTTGTTTACGTTTTTCTTGGAAAATGATTTTTCTTAATGGTTGTGCCATTTCGTAAATTTCGGAATCATTAAAACCAGCCGAAACGCATTTTTTATAAACTTTATCTATCTCTTGCTCTACCGATGCGTTTTGTTTATTTTCCTTTACACTTTTCTTTTTCTTTTCATCTGTCGTCATCGTTCTGGAGATCTTTCAAACGGATGCTGCGCTTGTTATGTGCTGCCCCTCGTCAAGTGTTTGAGGGGAATGTTTGCTTTCGTTTATGTATAAATTTTCTGACAATAGATGGCGCTGAAATTTTTTTAAAAAAA
>JAQGAY010000979.1:0-17889 GCA_034698085.1 Polydesmus angustus | reverse complement strand
AAAAAAAAATTGAAAAAAAAAAAAAAACAAATTGCTAAAAGAAAAGTTAAAAAAAAAAAAAAACGATGGAAAAAAATTAAAAGTAAAAAAAAAAAAAATAAAATAAAAAAAAGTCTCGTTTAAATACTCAAAGTTCTTGGAAAGGGAGTGGAAATTTAGGTGTATGGAAGAAAATAGGTAAATAAAATATTGTTTGTAATTTTCTAATTATTACGTATTTATTACGCAATTTTCTAATTACTGTATGTTTGTTTATGAAAGAAATTTTCCGTCTATGGGAAGAAAAATAAATAAGCAACAATAATTTAAAAGTTTGTAGAAATAAGCGGTCGAGTCCAACGTTTTGACTTCTTTTGAGAACTGTTCAAGAATTGACTTTCGACTTATAAGTTTGATCTATTAGTAAACTATGTGCGCAATATTCTATTTCATTTTAACAGTTTGGTGCAAAATTATTTGTTAATAAGTGGTGAAAATAAATGAGGAAATTTAATTTAAATTAATTTTAAAAAAAATGGACTCAACCGCTTATTGCTACATGTTCTTAAAAAATTGCCTAAAGCTTGAAACATTTCCCCTCAATTTCGTTTCTACTTTTTGAATACTCTTCGTCCTCTAGCCTACAGCCAAAAAAAAAAAAAAAAAAAAAAAAAAAAATGATAGAAAACGAAAAGATTGAAAGCGGATCAAACCAAAGTCAACCCAGTACAGTGGAACTCCAATATTCGTCCCCACCAATATCCATTATTTTCGAAATTCGTCGTAATATTCGTCGCAAATTCAATATTCATCACAATTTTGACTCCACTTTCAATCAGCTGATCGTCATTGTTAGTGAGAATTTTAAAAATCATAGCAAAAAAAAAAAAAAAAAAAGCGAGTGCTAATGAGTCGTCTGAAAATGCTGATAAATCATCAGAACATCGAGACAAGTAAATCTGGGGTAAAGTTAAAGCGGATATTAAGTGATTAATAATATTATTAATAAGCAATTAAAATATTTTTGCAAAGATTTCTGGCTTATTTTTGGTATTTCTAAAAAGTTTTAAAACGTGCAAAATTCAGGGCTGGGAAAAATGAGTTCGATATAAATCATTTTTGCTATTCGTCAATTTCTCTGGAACGGATTAATGACGAATATTGGAGTTCCACTGTACAGGCGTTCAACGCTGTACTACACTAATTATGTTTCTATGACACCTTTTTCATTAATACATTTCGTTCGAGCGATAACTTTGTGTTTCGTTCTAACGTTATAATAGCCCATAAAAAAAAATTAGAGAGAAAAAAAAAAGTGATATTTACCAATTATTATGAATTTTATTGATACCTCTGCGGGTAATAATTCACATTATTACAATTATTGGACTCTTATTATTTGGCATACGGGATACAGCCGCCATTGTAGCCGTCCGATACAAAAGCTTGGGTCTTTAGATTGCAGCTGCTGCAGGTGGAACCGGGATCTAATTTGTCGAGGCAGCCGTACTTGGGGTTCGGTCCGAAGGAGCGGGTCAAGCAGAATTGTGTAGAAGAACATAATTTGCAATCACCTCCCGGATACATTTTCAAGCATCCATTTTTGCCGTTTTTGACGCCGAAGACCATGGTGGATGACAAGCACGTGTTATCGCCGCAGGAGTCGCCTGTACTCTGACCACTACATGTCGATGCCCGTGCGACTAGAGCCAACCCCGCCAACAATACAAATTGCAATACTAATTTCATCATTCTCTCAATTACTACGGTACTTTTTTTTTCTGAGTCTCGAACTTTGTTATAAAGTGTAAGGCTTAGTTTTAGCTTTGGTTTTAAGCTGTGTTTTTACTTCATTTCACAGCCAACTTATATACCATTTTCACTGTTGATTCGTGACGTCAATTGCACTCACGTCCAACTGCACAATGGGGCTTGGGGGGTGGGGGCGAAATAAAAATGGTGAACAAATAATGAAGAGAATAAAATTAATGGCAAGGGGCGGATTTCATTTTGGGGCTCCATCATGAAGTTGTATTTAATTGCATTTAACCTCCGTATAAATTTTTTCGTAGTTTTAATTTCTAATTCGTTAATTATTATTATAATTGTTTTCGATTTGAGACTTTAATTTCATTAATTTTTTTCTTTGGTTTTGGAGTTACATGGCGATTGCGTCACTTCTTATGGCAAACAATTTTTCACTTTTGAATCTTACTTTATTTAGTTTTTTTTTTTTTTTTTTTTTTTTTTAAAAAATTTACTACTGTACTATGAAAGCAAAATGGAATGTGACAACGGAAGGCGTATTTCATATGTGTATAGTTTTTGTTTTTATTAAATTCATTTTTTTTATATATATTGTTTTTTATTTTTAACCTTATTACATGTATCTAGGAATTAATTTTTTTAAAAAAAAATTCTGCAAAATAAGAACAAAAAAAAAACGATATTTTTTTCATTTTCAGGTACCGGTAAATAAATTGCAACTTTTATTTTTTTAAAATTATATTAACAAAATTTATAATAGGAAAATAGAGAAATATATATTTAAAGAAATATTTTTAAAGAAAAAAAGTTTTATTTTTTTTTTTTTTTAATTTTTCTTACCGTACTGAATTGAAGAAAGTTTTAGAAAAATTAGCTATTTTTTTTAAAATAAAAATTGAGATTTATAAGGAATTCAAGCGTTTTTATTATTTTCTGGTGAAGCGCAACAGCAGGCCCTACATATGGCTTTTTATTATGAATAAACCGTGATCAGGTACTGTCCTGGCTACCACGTATAATCAATACAATTATTTTTGTCACTATACCGCATATGGAACGATATGAATCATCTTATATGATTCATCGTATGTGAGTCATTTAATGATGTATCAACACTACCAATGATAATTCTTAGAAAATAATCATTAATAGTTATAACGGGAATATTTTTAGCCAAATGAAAATACATCGCGTGATATATAATGGGAATGACGCACGTTCTCCTCCAACTATTTTTAACTGCCAGCAATTATATTTTTCGCATAATAACAGTATATGGTTTATGCAGTATGAAATGCACTTTGTGGCTGAAAATAGTTTTAACGATGTTGACAACAGTGCGTGCGATATAAATTATAATAGGAATGACGCACGTACATCATCCAACTATTTTCCACGTGCTCTCTGCTCATTGGTCCACGCGTTACCATGCCATTTGTTAGCCAATGCCGTATTGCCAAGTTTTAGGAAATTAATATTAACGAGGGAAAAGTTAATTAAAAAAAATATCATAGTTTCTTCCGGAGGTTTGGTTGGGGGGCTTAAAAATTAATCAATTGTGGGGGCCCCAAACTGATATATGAAGCCGCAAATAGGCCTATATTTAAAAATTTTAATTGCGCGAGTTTATATTAATTTTCATAAAAGTTTTTTTAAGCTTTTGTTTACTTTCTAAAACTCAATTTGAGCTTCTGTTTTCACTCAAGCCAATATTTAATTTTACGCGAGTGTTTCTTCACCCCAAAAAACAATAATTGACAAATTTACTGTATTTTAGGCGCGAAATGGAGAATGCGCAGTTATGGTTAAAGCTTAGTATTTTAGTTTTGTCTTAAATTTTCCCACCTTAATTCGTGTGACGTCATTTCACGCGGGGTAAGTTCTCTTATATTTTATTATTATTATTATTATCTTTCTCGTACTTTTAAGATTTTTGTTATCGATAATAATAATTATAGTTGTGCTGGTTAGTAAGGGTAAAATTAATTATTTTTATTTTGTAAACAAAACATGTTAATACTAATTTAATGTTACCGTATATTTTAATATAGATTTCAGGAGATTTTAAGGTATTATTATTATTATTTTTTTAAAAAAGTTTGCACAGTCTTTATTATTTTTTTTTAATTATTAAAATATCAGGTAAAATTTATTATTTTTGAATACCAGTATTCAGAAAGTCTAGTTTTTAATTTTTTTTTTTTTTATTATTATTTTAATTTCCGTGGAATAAAAAAATATACTTGCAAAAGCATAGTTTGATATGCTCAAAATAACGCGAACAAATTAGAAGTTGGCTTTTAGTTCAGCAAAATTAGACTCAAAAAAGGGTGTAGGCTTATATCAGTGTTTCTCAACCTTTTTAGTATCATGCCCCACACTGAACCTTAAAAAATTCTGATGTCCCCTGATAATAAACAAGTGTTGCGATGCGCAAAAATTTATTGGTGAAAAAGAATAAATTTAGTTCATTTTTTGGTAAAAATGAACGAATTTAGCTAATTTTTTAGTGAAAATTAAATTTAGCCCATTTTTTTTTGGCAAAAAAGAATAAATTTAGCTCCTTTTTTAGTGGGAAAAAAATTTAGATCATTTTTTTGTAAATAAAATAAATTTAGCCCATTTTTTTTTTTTGGCAAAAAAGAATAAATTTAGCTCATTTTTTAGTGGGAAAAAAATTTAGATCATTTTTTTGCAAATAAAATAAATTTAGCCCATTTTTGAGAAAAAAAAAATAAATTTAGCCCATTTTTGGTGAAAAAGAACAAATTTATCCCATTTTTTTGGTGTATTAGAAATCATTTAGTCCATTTTTTGTAAAAAAAAAAAAAAATTGAACCTATTTTTGGTGAAAAACAACAAATTTAGCTATTTTTTGTAAAAAAAAAAAAAAAACAATTTTAACCAATTTTTTTGGTGAAAATAAACAAATTTATACCATTTTTTTTGGTGAAAAAAAAATAAATTTAGCCCAATTTTTGATAAAAAAGAAGAAATTTAGCCTTTTTTTTTTTAGGTGAAAAAAATTAAATTTAGCCCATTTTTTTGAGAAAAAGACCAAATTTAGAACATTTTTTAGTGAAAAAGATAAAATCTAGCCCATTATTTGGGCAAAATAATAAAATTTCTAACAATACATCGTTTGCAAATGAGGGCAAATATAAAAGTTATAATAGCAAACATTTCCTACAAGATTATTGCTATGTGCTTTTGTTGGTCAGTTTTGCCGTTTTCGAAATATAGCAACAAAATAAGGCTGTGTTGTTCGTCCCATTGGATAAGGTGTATTTTAACAAGAAAGAAGTGCAACATGTTATCCACCAACTAAAGATTAAATTTATTCCTCAAATAATTAAAAACTACCACTAAATTATATGCAGAATATAATCTACAAAAAAAAAAATGGTGTAAAAAACAAATACATCATTTTTTGACAATATTCTAAACGATTTAGTGGCAATTTTTAGATATTTAAACGATGAATTTACCATTTTCCTGTTAAGTTCATGTTATCCTATAGGTGATATTGGTGACCTTTGACCTTTAGTAAGACCACATAATGAGTGGACTTGTAGGGGTAGGTCTTTTGTTAAGGGATATAGGGGAAAAAATTATCCAAGAAAAAAAAAACTTCGAAAAGCGGAAATTTGGTTGTAATTTTTTTTTTTTTTTTTACATTACAGTATTTGGAACAATTTTTATTTTTAAATGTTAATAAGTAGATTAATAAGCTTAAATGTTTAGCTATCTAATACTGCAATGCAAATGCATAAATATTGCATTTAAGAGCCCATAATTATTATGTTGTATATTAAATTGTAATCTACATTAATCTACCAGTTAAAATTTAAAAAATTGCCAAAGTTGAAAAATAAGTTTTATTTTGACCATTCAAAAACGCTTTTTCTACGTTAAAAAAAATGCATCAGAAAAAGACAACAAATTATACCTCTATAATTTAAATTTTACTAATTTATAAAATCCCATTTGGGAAATATTTTTGCTGTTTACCATTTAATTTTCATAAAAACTATGTTTTGAAACTTTGCCAAAAAAAATCAAGTTCCACACCAAAAACTCACATTGCATTTTGTACCAAAGGATAATAATTATTATAATACTTTCCATAACAAAACGCATTTAAACTTAAAGAACAGAATTTTTTTTCAAAATGTGTCTACCAGTTAAATTACTTCTTATTCAAGTTCTAATTCCAGTTATGATTTAAAAAATTAAAGTTTGTTTTTTTTTTTTTTTTTTTTAATACGGTAAATAATAAAATTACAACTGTATGTACATGTATTAGGAAAGTGAACTTTTAAAGGTAGCTAACATATTTTTTTTAAAGAATAATTTTTTTAATAAAATAAGCAATAATTTTGTTTAAAAAAAAAAACAGTTAAAATTTTTTTTATAAGTTATTAGGGAATTGAAGAAAGTTTTATGCAGCATTTGTAGCATATGCCCATATGTGAGTCATTTAATAATGTGGCAACGCTACGACTGATATTTCCTAGGAAATAGTCAATCAAATGGAGGGCTGCAATAATTATAATAATTGCAGTAGGAATATTAATAAGCATATAAAAACACATCGCGTGATATAATGGGAATGACGCACAACCTCCGCCAATTATTTTTTATTACCGGCAATTATCTTTTTCGTATACTAATTTTAGTATGAAACGCATTTTGTGGCTGAAAATACTTTTAACGATGTTGACAACAGTGCGTGCGGTATAATTACAATGGCGCACGTTCTCCGCCAATTATCGTTTTCGTATAGCAGTTATATGGCTCACGCTGTATGCACAAAAACACATGGGAAGTAATAAAAAAATATTATTAACGATGTGGCAACAGTGCGTGCGATTTAATGGCAAGGACGAAAATCCTCATCCAACTGCTTTTAGCTAATTATTCTGCTTTCCAGGTGCGTTACTATGCGGAATGAAGTTTTAGTAAATTAATATTAACGAGGGAAAAGTTAATCAAAAAAAGTCCTGAGTTTTCTAGGAGGTTTTTTTGGGCCTCGAAAATAATCAATGGTGGGGTCGCAAACGGGTACAAGCAGTTACAGATAGATTTAAAAATGTTAATTTCGCGAGTATTATATTTCATAAAACTTAATTTAAGCTATTGTTTACCTTTTAAAGCTCAATTTAAGATTCCGCTTACTTCCTAAATCTTTACTTAAGCAAGTAGTATTTACACTTTGTTGCAAAATTAGTTTTATGCGAATGTTTATTCTCCAAAATAATTGACAAATTTTACAGCATTTTAGGCGTCAACTTGTGAATGTGTAGTTGAGGTAAAGCTTAGTATTTTAGTTTTGTCTTAAAATATTCCATCTTGATTCGTGACGTCATTTCACGTGGGGTAAGTGCTCTTACAATTATATTATTATTTTTATCTTTCATGATTTTTTAAGCTTTTGTTGAGTCGATTATAGTTGTGTTTGTTAGTAATGGCGCATAATATTTTTAAAGGTTCAGATTTCTAATTTTATGTAGGTAATAATTATATTATTTTGAAAGTTTACACTTTTTTTATTATTATTATTGAAATAACAGTGAAATGTATTATTTTTTGAATTTTCAAAAAATCTGTTTTAGTTTTTTTTTTTTTTTTTTTTGTAATTATAATTATAACCCATATTATAATTAATATTTTGTAATTGTGTCCTGATATAATAAATATAATTTATTATATCTCCTAAACAGGGGCAAATTTTAATTAAAAAAATTTAAAAAAAAACAATTAATAAATATTTTGGAGAAATTACTATTCAATATAGGAATTGTTTTTGTTACTGTATTCCATTTGGAACGATATGAATCGTCTTATATGATTTATTTTCTGTAAATCATTTAATGATGAGTCAGTTTTAGTAAATTGATATTAACGAGTAAAAAGTTAAGCAAAAAAAAAAAATTTATAGTTCGCTCGAAGGTTTACAAAAGTGTATTCAAAGGTAGACCAAATAGCTACTTTTTCTGCGCCACCCTGTATATTAAAATAACAATGCAATTTTATTATTTTTAAAAACAGTACCGGTAATGTTAATTTTTTGAGAATTATTAGCTGAAAATTAGTAATATTTTTTTTTTTTTTTTTAGTGTAATTTTATAAAAAGTTATGCGACGTAATAGTTTAACATGAGTATATTACTCGTAATAATTCCACAATAAAATTATCAGAAAGTTGACTTCAAAAATGTTGTTTTTTTTTTTTTTTGTGTTCTTATTTTCCACTGTTTATTCCATTAGCATCGTTCTGGCTGAGGCCAATTCAAATTCATAAATTGGCTTTTTAATCTACTCTACTTCTTTTTAGCTTTGCTTACTTAAACAGGTCGTTGCTAACGAAATTGTTTAATCTAGATTAAGTCAAGTTATTCTCAATTATGTCGTACTTTTGTTTTGTTCTTACTGTAAGCAGATTTGTGTATTTTCTTTATAAAAAAGATAGAATTAGCAAAACTCTTATTTTTGTTTTTATTGTTTATAAGTTTGGCCGGAGAATTGGTCTAAATCAGACAATGGGGTTTGTTGCCTATAAGGTTAAGAAGTGGTGCGGGTTAACACCAACAAGTGCTCCAGCCTTACCAGCCGCAATTCATAAATGTTTCAATTGTCTTAAGTTTCTTAAAAATTTTCTTCATATTTTAAATAATTTTCTTATATTTAAAAATTTTCTAATACCGGTCTTTCTTAAACTTTATAAGAATTTTTTTAATCCTGATAAGAACTTTCTTAAACCTTACAAAAACTTTTTTAAACCTTATAAGAACTTTTTTAAACCTTATAAGAACTTTTTTAATCCTTATAAGAACTTTCTTAAACCTTACAAAAACTTTCTTAAACCTTAAAAGAACTTTCTTAAACCTTACAAGAACTTTTTAAAACCTTATAAGAACTTTTTTAAAACTTACAAGAACTTTTTAAAACTTTTTATGGTCTTTCTTAAATTTTTTAAAAACTTTCTTAATTTTTTTTTTTTTAAAGTAACATAACACAGCATTTAATTTAAATTAAATTAATATTTATTTATAAAAAAGTTAACAATCTTTTCATCATAATAAAGTAATTTTTGATTAGCCTACCTTAAAAGTTTAGTGAACAACATTTGAGAGTTATGTTAACAATTTTCGAGTTCTTTAATCAAAAGTTTTCTATTCAAAGTGATTCTTTTTACTTTAGAATTTAAAAAATAAAGATTTCTTATCTTATAAATACATATGCAGAGATTTTTCCTCCTAATCGACACAGCGGCAATTCAAAACGCAGCTACGACGTCACTACACGTACACCTCACTCACAATCTTCCAACCACAATTCAAAGTGAAAAACAATTCAATTAAATTATATCCAAATTGATGATGATTGTAGTTATGAGCGAGCAGTGTGCGCGTGAGACACACGTGAGTTGCAACCCCGAGCGAACTTTCAATTGACCCGTAACGCCGTCCCTTACCCTATGCCGCGCTTATTCCAGGCTAACAGCAGGAGTAAGATCAATAAATAAATATTATTTTCCTTTCGATCGCTCTCATAAAACAAATAAAGAGAAAAGGAAAGTAGAGCACACGCCATTTGCACTGAATAACAGTCACGCAAACTCTTATTGTTTCAGCATTAATATTCGACCTAAATTCACTTTCATTATTTATTTTTATTCTCCCCCTATTGTCTTTTCCTCAATAAAATAGTATTTATCTTATTTCAGGTGCGGGATAACGATATCAGGATATCTCTCCATTTTTGTAATTTTGTTTGAAAAACCTTAAAATAATAATTTCTTATAATAATAAATTTTTTAAACATTTCCTTAATTTATTTTCGTACGTTGTGAAAGCGATCCAGATACTTTAGTGTAAGTAGATGTTGGGAGACTTAAATACAAGTGAATGTTAGGTAAACAGTCGAGAATAAAAATATAAGTAAATGATTAGATTTAAGTATGATTGAATACTTAAGTATAAGCCAACGATTGGAACACCGTTAAGACATTTAAATGTATGCGAATACGTAGAGACTTATTATAAGTGAGTGATGGAAGACTTAAATTTATAAATCAATGTCTGAAAACCCAAGTACAAATAAATAAGAGTGTCAAATAATATATAAGTGAGCGATGAGACTTAAGTGCAAATGATTTGAATTAAACGATTGATAACTTCAGTTTAAGTTTTAAAATTTTATTTTGAAGACTTTTGTTTTGTTTTCATTTGATTGTTAATTTTTTTCTACGTTTTATTGTATTAAGTTGTTGCGATCCCGTGGACTTCTCGCCAACTACCTCGAAATGGCTGCTTTTTTCTATCTTAAAAACTTTCCAAAATTTCTTATAAATTTTCCTAAAATTCGTAAAAACTTTCCTAAATATCATGAAAACTTTCTTAAATATCATGAAAACTTTCTTAAATTTTTTAAAAGTTTTCCTAAATTTTTTAAAAACTTTCTTGGATTTACTTTTGAGAATTAGTTACAAAATTCTCTATACACATGGTTTTCTGAAATGAAGAAGTCGGTTTCAGGACGCAATATTTTATTAATTAAATGTAATAAACTATTCTAATAAAAACACATGCTTTCTATACATACCCAAGTTTTTTTTGTTGTTTCATAAAAGATTAATGTGGCTCCACTCTGCCGCACAGAATACGAAAACGCAAAAACTTAATTTTTTATTGACACGTATTGGCATAATCCCGAATACACTAATTTGATCGCCACTGAATATAATAATTTTGTTATGCAAAAACGCGTTTTCGAAAAATTGACTTTTTGCGTTCTTATAGCCCTTGAGGGATTTAACTTTTATAAAATATTATAAGAAAATATTATTGTAATTTAATTTGAAGCGCCATCCACTTCCACGCGATTTGATATCTAGTTTAATAGCATAAATAGGAAGTCCATTTCTTTTAGTTTTCCAGCATTTTGAAAATGGGACTAAATTTTTTGAAAAAAAAAAAAAAAAAATTTTTATTTGATTTTTTTTTTTTTGCTTCCTAACTTTTTTTGGATTTTTGAGAAATTTTTTGAATTTTTCTGCGAAATTTTTTTGATTTTCTTGCAAAATTTTTTTAATTTTTGTGCGGATTTTTGCGATTTTTTTTTTTTTGATTTTTTTTTTTGCCAATTTTTTTTTTTTTTTTTATGATTATTTTGCTAAATTTTTTTGATTTCTACAAAAATTTTATTATTTTTTAACGAAATTTTTTTTTAATTGATTTGATTTTTTTTTTTTTGCGAAATTTTTTCGATTTCTTTGCAAAATCTATTTTTGATGTTTTTGCGAAAATTGTCGTCATATTTTTGGCGCTTTTGGCCGCCCTTTAAAATTGTGGCGCCCTGAGACCCTGGCCTCACCTGACCTATTTAGAAATCCGTTTCTAATATTAATAATAATAATAAGAAAAATCAAAGTGAAAAAATTCAAAGCAGAACACGAATCGTCATAGAAAACCCTGCGATGCATTTTCATGCCCATTATTCTATTTCGTTCGATCGATAATTTCGTTCAACGCCCAATTTACGATATTATATAAAAATGTCAAAATAAAAGAGATATTTACCAATAATCATGGATTTTTATTGATACCTCTACGGGTAATAATGCAGGTTATTACAATAGGGCTCATTTAGTACTTATAGTATTCGCGGCAGACGTGGCGCATAAGACGATTGTATTGCCCTCTATCGGCACACAAGGCAGACCCTGGCAATCTGTGTTGCAGTCTCCGCCTTTGAGGCAGCCGCAAGACGTAGTGTTGCCATTCGGGTTCTTTAAGATGGCAGTGCCCATTGACAGTTGCTGCCGTCGCAGACGCTAACTGTTTGCACGCATGCAAACACCCCGACTGCGGTGGTGTTCACGCAGAAATTCTCGTCGGGGCACGTGTATTGCTTGCCGTCACCACAGGGTACAACTGCCCTCGCAGCGCCTAGGGACGCCGCCAATACTGCCAACAATACTATATTCATCATTCTCTCAACTATTATTTTTTTTTTCTTCTGAGACTCGAACTTTTGTTAGCTTTGTTTTTAAGCTGTGTCTCTGCTCCATTTCGCAGCCAGCTTATATACCATTTTCAGTGTTGATTCGTGACCTCAATTGCGCCCACGTCAAAAAGCACAATGCAAATGATGTGCAAATAAGGGGAGCGAATAAATGGCGAGAGACGGATTTCATTTGTGGGCCCCCATCGCTAAGTTGAAGGGGGTCTTGCTGTTTTTAATCTCGATCGGAATCGTTTCGTAGATTTAGGGCCAATTGCACGAACGTAACTAAGTTTATTCATTTAAGTTAGTCTCGATTTTGTAAGTTTTAACGCAAAACTTAAATTGCTTTGCACCAACGCCACTTTGGTAAAACTAAGATTTTTGAAAATGTGGTTGAATATCTAGCCAAATTCAGCGCACTGCTTTTTTTAATTTCCTCGTTTCAACTTTAAAATGCTACTGTCTACAATAATTCTAAAGTTTATAAAATTTCCAGTTTATTCAACGAAAGTGACGAGTCGTCTCAGTCTACAATAATTACTGTGCGTATTTTGACGAAGTGCATAGAGAAAAGTGAGGAAAAAGCTTCACAAGAAGGAATCGCCAAGCGAACTGTTATTATTTTCATCCGAGCATTCGAATGAAAATGATCTCGGATTTTAATAAACCTGGTAATGTAATATTAAACCGCAAAATTTTTATTCTTTACAAGTATTAAATAAAGTCCCGAATTCAGTATTATAATACAGTGTATTGTGGTTATTTTTGTATTCCGGGTGGCTGTTTGCAAGTGCTACCAGATAACATGAAAAATCCAGAAATTTTTTTTCATTTTGTTTTTTTCACCCTAATCTGACAGCACGTTTACCAAACCAAGTCTAAATTTATGACTTAAGTGGTCAAATTTGACCACTTAAGTTTTTTGCCATTTTAAGATTGACTTTGGCTCTAAGTTTGGTTCGTGCAATTCAATTTGACTTACTTAGGGAGTTAAATGCGACTTAAAATGTAAGTAACGTTCGTGCAATTGGGCCTTAATTTCTAATTAATTAATTTAAAAACTAAGTTTCGTTCATCAAGAAAAGAACAAAATAATAAATACCATAGAAAATTCTTTATTATTATACTGTAATTTTCCCTCTCTTTAAGAACATTTCTGGTAATATAACTAAACAATAGCTATTTGACAACCATTTCGTAATAAATTTTTTTTTTTTTTTTCATTAATTTTTTAAAAATTTATTTTATCAACTTTTTTTTTTTTTTTTTCATTAATTTTTTTGCGATTAATACCGGTTACTGTATATATATTTTTTATTATTTTGCAATTGTTTAGTAAATAATGTTTTGGTCACTTTTTTTTTTTATCAATATATTGTTCATCAATATTTATTTAGCGAATTTTGTTTTCAATTTGTTCATCAATCTTTATTTAGCGAAGTAATGGGGGAATTCTGTGACATTTTATAAGGGCAACCCAAAAATACATACGGTACAGTATTATCAAATTATAATTAATACATAAATAAAGGTATGAAAAATTTGAAAAATTCCCAAAATAAGGAAAAAATATTTTTAAAATTGGTTTTAAAAACTCGTGTTATTTCAAAATTTCTCGCATAAAAAGAGGATGAAATTATATTTTGAAACCGTGTTATTTCAAATCCGTGTAAAAACAGTATCGGGTGTATACAGTACATGTATATTATTGAATTGAAGAAATATTTAGAAAAATTATGTAAGATTTATAAGAAATTTAAAAATATTTGTTCCTGTTATGCTTTGTAAAGTGCAACAGCAAACTTAATTACTTATTGCTTTTTATTGGGAATAAACCGTGCCATGGTACTGTCCTGCCTAATAACGTAGAATCAATATAAATATTATTGTGACTGTACTGTGTTTTAACAAGAAATGATTCATCTTATTATTCATCGCATGTGGGTCATTTTTAATGATGTGACAACACTGCGAATGACATTTTCTATGAAATATTCATCGAATGGAGACCTGCAATTATAATAATTGCAGTACGGTAAATATTTTTAAGAATATGAAAACACAGAGTGCGATTTAATGAGGAATGACTCACGTTTTCCGCTAATTATTTTTAATTACCCGCCAATTTTTTTTTTTTTTTTTGGTATAATAGTTATATGGCTCACGATATTTGAACTAAAACATTATGGAAAGTAAGAAAAACATCATTAACGATGTTGACAACAGTGCGAGCGATCTAATGACAGTGACTCACAACCTCATTAGAATGTTTTTTAGTTAATTATTCCACGTGCTCTCTGCTCATTGGTCCACGCGTTACTATGCCATTTGATAGGCCTATACCGTACGGAATGAAAATTTAGAAAATTAATATTATCGCATAATTAATAAAAAAAAAAAAAAAAAATTTTAGAGTTCGATCGGAGGTTTGGCTGGGTCTCGATAAAAGTTAGATTTAAAATTTTAACTGAATTTGCGCGATTATAATGTTCGTAAAAGTTTTAAATTTTAATTTATTGTTTGCCTTTTAAAATTCAATTTAAGTGTCTGAACTTTACTTCTTAAATTATCCGCGAAGTCAGTGTTTACTGTTTCAAAATTAGTTTTATGAGAGTTTTTATTTCCCCCCCAAAAAAAATTGACAAATTTATTTGCATTTTATGGGCGAAAACTGCAAATGCGCAGTTAAGGTTAAGCTAGTTTTTCAGCTTTGTTTTAAAATATTTTCCCACCTTATATCGTGATGTCATTTCACGTGTGGGTAAGTGATCTTATATTTTATTTTTGTCTTTTTCTTATTTTTTAAGATTTACTTGCATCGATTATTGTTTTGTTTATTATTACTAGTAAGCAGTTGTTTTTGGTACTTAAAATAACAAATTAAAAAAAAAAAAGTTAAACTTAAAAAAATGACATTTCTTAGAATTAAAATTTCCTACGGTAGTCTGACATTAGTTTTTTTTTATACTAGTACTAGGGGTATTAAAAAAGTAAGTTTGTCTCATCAAGAAAAACCTAAAATAATAATGACAAAATTACAAACTATGTTTTTTTTACCTTTGTACTCTATTAAACTAGATACACTGTAAATTGTACTTCTTTCTGATCATTT
This sequence comes from Polydesmus angustus, assembly GCA_034698085.1. NCBI lineage: Eukaryota > Metazoa > Arthropoda > Diplopoda > Polydesmida > Polydesmidae > Polydesmus > Polydesmus angustus. The sequence continues at coordinate 3,021 of JAQGAY010000979.1, read as the reverse complement.
CCGATACCTAAAAAACAGCTTTTTGATTCCCTCTTCATTCTTATCTGCCGCCGATTTTCGCCGACCATTTTTTTTTTTTTTTTCAATTTTAATAATTAAATTGTGAAAAAATTTAAAAAATATTGATGTAAATTAATTGATACATAAATTTAAAATATATTTTTAAAAAATTAATAAGAAAATTTTTTGATATTTATGCAAAATTTTTTTTGATTTTTTTGCGAAAAGTTTTTGCTATTTTTGCGAAATTTTTTAATTTTTTTGAAAAATTTATTTTTTTGCTAAATTTTGTTAATTTTATTGCGAAGTTTTATTGATTTTTTCACGGTTTTTTTTTTTTTGATTTTTTTGTGAAATTTCGTTGACTGTTTTTTTTTTGCGCTTTTGGCCGCCACTAAAATTGTGCCGCCCTGAGGCCCTGGCCTCACCTGACCTATTTAGAAATTTGCTTCTGAAAAAATGGGAAAATACTGAAAAAAAGTAAAGAAAACTGAAAAAAATTGATGAAAAAAAGTTGAAAAAAAAAAACAGCAATTGGCGGCAGATTTTTAAGAAGTGGTTATCAAAAAGCTGTTGTTTAGGTACCAGAAATGCTTCGAAAGAGGTGAAATTTAAAGTGTATCTAGTTTAATAGTGTACGGGAGTAAATAAATATTATTTGTAATTTTGTCATTATTATTTTTTTTATTTTTCTTGATGAGGGAAACTTACTTAATAAAAAGCCCTAGTATCGGGTGTCCAAACAAATCTAAAAGTTTTGAAACAGGAATAAATTAGTCAAATTTTAATGAAAATGTAATATTTTTTTTATATTTACATTCAGCAACATATCCGTTTTAACAATAAAAAATAACATCTGGCATATGATTTGCTCCACTGAGTCGGCACAAGTTAACAAACTAACGAAATTTCTAATAAATCTGCCGCTATTGCCGAGACTCTGCCGGCACGTGCGGCGATGTAGTCGGCAGGTGCACGCTACAAGTCCGCAAAAACTTTAGCCGTCAAACGTGAGTGAATGCATTAACACTTGCCGACTCAGTTATAGAAGTCGTATTCCAAAAATTGTTTTTTATTATTAAATCGAATATGTTGCTGAATGTAAATATAAACAATTACCCGGTATTGCATTTTCATTAAACTTTGACTGATTTATTCCTATTTCAAAACTTTCAGATTTGTTTGGACACACGATATAATAAAGATAAATTTTTAGTAAATTGTCCTTAAATTAAAATAATATTTTGATATTACCCGGTATGATTTTATTTTTAAATAATTTTTTTTAACGTTCTCTGCCCTTGAAAATGAATGCAGCTGAGCCTCTATAAGATTTAAAAAAAACGGTCAAAAATTTTAAATATTGTTTAAGAAAAGGTTTTGCAGATTTTCTCCCTTAACTTTATTGTGCCTTCGTTCTCGTTGAAACCAAATTTGTCAACTTTCTTAAAAACTTTTTAACTTTCTTAAAAACTTTTTAACTTTCTTAAAATTTTTCCAAACTTCCTTAATCAATTTCTTAAAAGCTTTATTGAAAATTTTATTAAAAACTTTCTTAAATTTTTTAGGAACTTTCTTAAATTTCCTATAAACTTTCTTAAAGACTTTCCCGAACTTTCTTAAATATTTTCTTTAGTTTCTTAAAGATTTTCTTCAGTTTCTTAAAGATTTCCTTTAAATTCTTAAAGATTTTCTGTAACTTTTTTAAGATCTCCCTTAAATTGAACTCGAATTGAGTAGTCTACAATTTAGTAATCAATTTTAATTAAAAACTTAAAAACTTTTTTAAACTTTTTAGGAACTTTCTTAAATTTCCTATAAACTTTCTTAAAGACTTTCCCGAACTTTCTTATAAACTTTCTTAAAGATTTTCATTTAGTTTCTTAAAGATTTTCATTTAGTTTCTTAAAGATTTTCTGTAACTTTTTTAAGATCTCCCTTAAATTGAACTCGAAATGAGTAGGCTACAATTTAGTAGTCGATTTTAAAAGTTTAGTGAACAAGTTTGAGAGTTAAGATAACGATTTTCTAGTTCATTAATCGAAAGTTTCCCATTTCAATAATTAATGTTTACTCTAGAATTTAAAAAAAAAAAAGAATTTCTTACCTTACAAATATTTATTGGGGATTTTTCCTCCCCATCAACACATCCTGAATTCATAACGCATCTACGACGTCACTACGCTTTCACCTCACTCGCAATTTTATAAACAATTCAAACCGAAAAACAATTCAATGAAAACTATAAAAATATATCTAAATCGACGAAGATTGTAGTTATGAGCGAGCAGTGTGCGCGTGAGACACACGTGAGTTGCAACCCCGAGCGAACTTTCAATTGACCTGTAACGTGGTCTCATATCCTGTGCCGCGCTTATTCCAGGCTAACAGCAGGAGTAAGATCAATAAATAAATATTATTCTCCCTTCTCTCGCTCTTATAAAAACAAATAATCAGAAAAGGGAAGTAGAACACACGCCATTTGCACTGAATAACACTCACGCAAACTCTTATTATCTCAGCAACAATATTCGACCTAAAATCACTTTCATTATTTATTTTTATTCTCCCTCTATTATCTTTTCCGCAATAAAAGAGTATTTGTCTTACTTTAGCTGCTGGAATATAATAAGAGAACTTGTTTTAAAAGTCTTAAAATAATAATAATACTGTGTGTCCATAAATATACGACGTTTAGAAAAAGCGAATAAATAAATCAAATTTTAATGAAATTGAATTATTTTTTTAATATTTACATACAACGACATCTCCGATTTAATAATAAAAAACCATTTTTGGAATATGACCTCTATAACTGAATCTGCACGTGTTAACTCGAATAGCTAAATTTTAAAATTAAAAAGCGAATAAACAAGTCAAATTTTAATGAAAATAAATACCGGTAAATTTTTTAATATTTGGTTAGAACAACATCTCCGATTTTACAATGAAAAATAACATCTGGCATGTGACCTTCTCCACTGAGTCGGCACATGTTAACGCGTGTAATGAAATTTCTAA
>JAQGAY010000978.1:0-17897 GCA_034698085.1 Polydesmus angustus | reverse complement strand
AATAGCCAAAACGTAGATGGAATAACCCCGTTGCATTTCGTCGCTCGCGAAGGCCACGTTAAAATAGTAGAACTGTTGCTGATTAAAAATGCCGACATTAACGCTAAAACGTTGGATGGCAAGACAGCGCTAGGTAACGCGTGTTTCGATGGACACGCTGACGCAGTTCAGCTTTTGATAAAATTCGGGGTTTACTTAAACGCGAGAATCGGAGACGACATGACGGCGTTGCATTTGGCCACGATAATGGGCCACCGTCAAATAGTTGATATACTCCTCGATCACGAGGTGGATATCGATAGTTTGTGCAAAGGTTCCACCGCTTTGCATTTCGCGGCCGTGCGAGGAATGACCGAAGTGTTTAAAACGTTGGTGGCTAGAGGAGCCAATGTGGCTTTACTTTCAAAAGATGAACGAGAGTCTGTGCTGCATTGCGCGTCCAGGTTTGAAAATGTAGAAATCATGGAGTATATTTTAGAAGAAAAAAATAATTCGCTGCTACTATTAAATGGCGTGGATTATCGACAGCGAACCCCGCTGCATTTAGCCGTTCTAGTGAATAAAATTAAATCCGTGAGAGTTTTGCTCGATAAAAACGCGGATTTAGAAGTCAAAGATGTGGAAGGAAGGACGGCGTTGTTGACGGCGGTCGTGACAGATCGCGCCGACATTTTCAATGCTTTGCTCGAGAAAAAAGCCAACGTCGAGGTTAAAGACGCCAGCGGTTGTACGGTGGTTCACGCTGCCGCTCAGAACAACAACAAAGCCATTGTGACCGCGTTGATTAAGCGCAATATGAACGTTAATGTTCGAAATAACGACGGATTGACGGCGTTGCACTTGACTTCGAAATTCGGTTATTTAGATATGGTTAAATTTTTGCTTAAGAATGGAGCTGAGATGAACGCGAAGGATTCGTCCGGCCGCACTGCCTTAGATTTCGCTACGTTAAATGACGATTTGGAGATGAAGCGTTATTTACGCAATAAAAATGATAACTCAAATTAACCTTTACGTTTGGCAAGCCCGGCTGGGGGGGGGGGGGTTATTTACGAGAAAATGGTTAATTTTTCAAATTGTAATTATTGATGACTTGATGGGAGGGGAGATGATGATTTTGCGCTCTTAAGATGTTGATAAAACGATAGGTTTTAATGTAATGTACGGTATCTAACGGAATGAGGTTCCCCTTTTATGTCGCGCAAAATCATTTCACATAAAAGATTGACGCTAAGTCTCATAACTTTTAGGTTCATAGAAAGTGACAGGCGCGTCGTTGCAGATTTAGGTTGTTTAAAAATTCCTGTAGGTTACATTGCGCTAGTTAAAGCTTGAGTGAATGCAAACATAAAAAGAATTTAAAGTTTTCAGCGTTTACGTAGTACACAAGTGCCCACCGTCATATTATTTTTCATTATAATACAACAGATGAGGGCAGACACGTTGCCACATATAACATTCCATAAATTGGCTATAAAATGTAAAAACGAGCAGATTTTGAGGTCAATATTATTTTAAGTGAAGTAAAACAAACAATTTAAATTCGATGACGAGCGTTGCTGGTGGAGATGGGAACTTTTATTGAGTGTCGCTATTTTTTTTTTTTTTTTTTCATCGGCCAAATTCGTAATTAACGGTATTTACGTTGTTTTAAAGTTAACAATTTTCAATGTAGTTTTCATTATATATTTTTTTAAAGAATAACGAATTATCGCATTTATTACAAATACAAATTTGTTTAAGCGCACAATTTTGTTTTTAAGTATTATTTTGGCTCGAGTTTTTAAAAAATGTAAATAACGAACTGCCGGTAAAACAAATTTTATGCTGTTTTATTTGCAATAAAGCCTTGATTTGAGCGAGTATTATTGTATGTAGGTGAATTATATTATATTTTTAAATATAAATAGGTTAAAAGTAAAAATATTTTCTTTATTGACTTTAAATGTTGAAAAATGTGAACTTTTAAAATTATAAAGTGCATTTTACGTTTCTATTGAAATGTTGTCACACATTTATAGTACTTAGCTACAGTATATGTACTTGTCATGTTCATTAAATGCAACAAAAAAAGAGTTCTAATTATTATTATTTTTTTAAAGTAATTTTTATTTAATGTATTTTATATAAACCATTTTATGACGGAAAAAGAGAATTAATAGATAAACTTAAAGTTGACGTATAAGATGAGAAAACAATATCTGTAATAAATATTGAGCTAGATAAAATTGTAAAGCTGGCATGTGGCGGTATATTACAAAAGATTAAAAATCGATTGTATTTAGAAACTATAAAAATTTGCGGTTATATAAATTTTATTAGAGAGTAAAATTTTTATGACATAAAATTTCTTTATGCATAAAAATTATACTAAAAAAAAATTTACGAGCTTCTTTATAAAAGTTGTACGCTTGTTAGTTAATTTTTTTTCAAGTTTGTGACGAATTGTTGAAAATTATAGCGAACACCCGGGGAACTGTATAAAAAAAAATGAAGCGGAAATTACAGTAAGTAATTCGGGAAATAAACGTGAACGAGGAAGTTCTATAAAAAATTAAATTGGAAAATATAGTAAACAATTCGGAAAATTAATGTGAGCAAGGAAGTTTTAATTAAAAAATAATAATTTAAATTATTCTTTTGAAAATACGATTTAGCTAAGCCATAGGATAAGCTATGCTTATAAACACCAAATCTATTTCGTATCGAAACTATAAAAAAATTGCCTCGGCGTTTAAAGCTTTAAGTGATTTTTGTTAACTTTATGGCGATATAAATATTGACGCTTTTAGAATTACACATCCGATAAACGGCGGCACTTTTAGTTTCTTTTTTTAAAAAAAGTGCAGCGTTTAGTGTTTGTACACGTGTTTAAAAAAAACATTTTTACTAAGACGGCTTCATAACCTTTATGTACGAGTACATACGCCTATCTAATTTATATATACAAGAAAGTTTCATTTTCAATTTTTTTTTAAATAAAATAAACAACGCAGAATCTGACGTCAACGTCTACGTAGGGGAAGATACTGCCTAAAAATGTCAATAAGATTATTTATATGAGATAAATCCGCAGCATTAATTTATAAAGGTAGGAACCCTGTATTAAATTGATTTGAACAACTTAATATGCCAAATTGTGAAATGGTTTTTAAAATTTAATATGTTCATTGTTCTCGTTTAACAGTGGAGAAACATTTAAGCTAAAGTAAGAAGAGGACTAGTTTAAATCAACGTTTCAAATTTAAATACAGAAAAAAAATTGTCTGTTAATTTTAGCCTTTTACTATTTTCCTGTTAATTTTGATTGCTTTAGTAGGCTACATTTAGTGTATTTTACCCACTTGAGAAACTAAGGCAATTCACCGATGTTCGAAAGTAAGAAAAAAACTATAATTTACTCGCAAATTTAATCATTTAATTTTTTATCTACCGTAATTGCATGGATTAAAACGCATAGGCCTCATCCATTCTCCTCAATACAGCGGACAACTAGAGTTTATGCATAGAACATTCGCCGAATATTTCGTAGCTTGTTTGATTAAAAATTGGTTAAGAAAAGCAATTCACCCCAAAATCTTTGCTTCCATCGACAGTTTATTAAAACTTACCGGTATTTTTAAAAAATTCGACGTTATTTGCTCATTTTTAAACGAACAAATAACTGAAGCGGATGTAGCCTGTGTTAAACACGTTTGTTTTAGTACAGATATATTCGATTTCGTAATCGGATTATGCGATAACCACCATACGAATTTAATAAAATTTATTTTCAGCTTTTTTACTAACAAAATATGGCTTTTAGAGCGATGTAAATTTGATAAATTTTTAAATCTTATTTTGCATCCAAAATAGTCTGTTATGGTTAATTCTTTTCTAGCCCTTACGATAAATCACTATAATTTTGTCCATAAGATTTTATTACAACCGTCGCATACTATTTCTCAAAAATACAATCTTCGAAGCACGACGACATTATTATTATTATACGGTAGGGTAAGAGGCGATACGGTTGAAATGTTTAAAATTTTATTGAACGGAATTAAATATCACGTAAAAATTCTGGAAGAATTTGTGCGAGCTAACTATTTCCAAGATTTATGCCATTTAGTAAAAGATAATGAAGAATTGCTTCAGTTAATGCATCAATTAAAAATGGGCAACAATAGTGAGGAAAGCTCGAATGAGGATAATATAAACAGATTAGTCAATTCTATATTACATAAATATAAAGAAAATGAGTACGACGTACAACGACTAGGTGTCTTTTTAACCGAAAATCAATACAAAAACTCGACAGCGGATGCTTTACTTTTCTTTTATAAAATAATTAGTGCGCATGAACCGCGTGAAATTCGAAAAGATTTTCAACGTTTATATCGGGCGTTAAATAATATTTACGCGTGAAACAATTATTTAAAGACGAGAATGCAACGCGGCGAGATGAATTGGTGGCGGATCAATTGAAAAAAAGTGATGAGAATTTATTTCTATCTATAAACTCCCATTACCAGTTAATTGATATTAAGAAAAAGCTACACGATGAAAATACAATTAATCGATTTTTAGAGCGCTTCAAAAGTGACGAAGAATTGATTGAGTTATTAGCTCTATTAAAAATTTATAATAAAAACAAGAAAGTAAACAAAGCAATTGATCCTCAGAAAAATATGAAAGCAGCGTTTGATGCTGAGAACGCGTTGCAAACGATAAATACTACGACGAATATTCCAAAAGTGTTTCTCTGCCTTAAATATTACGAAGATCAACTGAAATCACTCTTACATAAAGAATTAAGCGCGGAAGATCAAATTAAGTTTGTATTTTATGGGTTTCAAAAGGAAAGCCAGTCTATTTTGTCCATTTTTTCTACTTCATTTTCCAACCTCGTTGTTGCCTTTTTGAAGGAGGTTGAGTGTGAGGAGACTAAACATTTATTGTCGCATTATTTACCTATAATAACGATCGTAGATTTTATTTTAGAAAACAAAATAATCGCGCCTTTGATAGAAACTATTTTAAAACAATTGGAGGACCAACGTATCCCAACATTGGGAGATGTTTTAAGCTGCGTAAAACAAAACTCAAACGTCGCCTGTTTTACAGAAAATGACGCGGCGCAATCTAGATTATTTCTCGACGCGGAAATTCTAGAATATTTGTTGCAGTTATTGTTGATAGACGACCAAAGTGACTTGTACGAAACTATTAATATAAAGTATAACGCGTAGGCCTATTTACATGAGATGTTGCTCTACGGGAAAAGTTTCCCAGGAATGTGTTATTTATTAATTTTTAAAATTTTTAGACCTGTATATTTTAAGCTTATGTACGCAAAACTTTCGCAGCCAAAAATTTGTTTAATTTTACAATTCGCGCTGAAGAATTTTTCGGAAATAATTCCTTGCCTACTTATGTCAGTCGATGAAAATCATATTGCGTGGGCCGTAAAACATAATTATACTAGTGTTATTAGTTTACTATTCAAGATTTTAAAGCCCTTTACAAAAATTTTAGAACATTTAATTGTCAATCCAAAAGATTCCCCCAAAGGTTGTTTACATTGGGCGCGGGTAAAAAGTGAAGCGAAAACGCTGACGCTATTTCTTACAGAGCTAAGGAAAAACGTTGTTGTAATGAAATCTGCCGTCGAAACTTTTGTTTCGAACGAGGAAGAAAAACTTGTTTTGTTCGAAGCGGCTGAAATCAATAATCCAGGGGCTTTACTAATCTTCTTAAACGGCATAAAAGTAAATGGCATATTGGAAAACTTTGTTTTACCAGCTGATGTGAAACCTGCTTTCTATTTAGCTGCTGAAAGGGGTTGTAAAGAGGTGATGGACACTTTGTTAAGTGCCCTAAAGAGTGAACCGGATACACTTTCGGAGTTACCCGTATGGACCGAGCCTAATTCAGGACAAACTGTGTTACACAGAGCTTGCGACAGAGGATACCCGGAAATAGCAGAAGCTCTTTTGGACTCTGTTAGAATGCAAGACACGTTCAATTTAAATGCTCTCTTTTCACTTAAAGATAACTCAGGACACACTGCTTTAGATCGCGCCATTTTAAGCAAAAGACAAATTATAAAGAATCACTTTGATTATAATTCACAAAGCGAAATTCTTAAAAATATTAGTTATAAAAAATTACAAAAAAATGTTGCTAATTATAATTGTATTAATGAACAACCGGAATGTTTGCAAATTTTACGTTGTCATTGAGTCTAAAATATTTACCGATGATTATCAATCTATTATTAATTATAGCAAAAAGTTTCAATAATGTCGAATTAATGTTAGCGATATTCGAAAATGCAGGTTTAAATCCAGTTTTAGAAGATATGCACATTACTGAATTTGGTACAACAAATTTCTTCATACTAAATTCTTTTAAATTGCGATAGTAACATGAGTGTTTCTGCTTGTTATTTTTGATTATTAATTATAGCGAATTATTATTAATATAAATTTAATTTAATACCTTACTCAACAAAAAATAAAAAAGTTATTTAAGCGCACAATTTTTTTTTTTTTTTTTAATATCCTATTTTGCTTCGAGTTTTAAAAAGATGTAAATAACGGACTAAAACAAATTTTATGATGTTTTATTTGCATTAAAACCTAAATTTGAGCGAATTCTGTTATTTTATGTAAGCTGTGTCTGCAACTTTATATTATATAAAGGTGAAAATGATTTTAAATGTCGGAAAGTGAAAACTTTTAAAATTATGAAGTATTTAACACAGGTATGTTTCTATTGAAAAGTTGTCACACATTTTATAGTACAATCATACCCATTAAATATATCGCAAAAGTTATACCGGTATTTTTTTTTATAAAATAATTAATTTACATTTTAACAATAAAACCAGATATGAAATGAAACTGCCAGTCAACAAATTCTATAAATATTGATGTGATGTATCATGTCTGGCTTTAATATTATTCATTAAAGGAGGAGTGTCAATAAAAATGTTTAAAATGACCGTGACATTTATTATCTACAATACAAGCATAATGTAGCCTACAGTTTCGGTATAATAATTATGTTTTAACCTTGACTTCCATCCACCCGCAAGACGTCATCCGCCTCACCGTGCGTCTCACCATTTCGGCTGTAAATTTTTGCACATTAAGGCACTCTTTTTAAGACAGTACATGACATTGTGGTAAATGACAAAATAACTTACTTTTAACTTTAAAAAGTGCGTGTATTTTTATACGAAATTTTATAAACGTTTGTAAAAAGAAAGTTATTTTTCCTTAAGCAAAATCGGTTTTAATGTACTGTACACGTAAAAAAAGTGGTTAGTTAATAAAAAAGGTTGGGAACCGTCGCCGCAGCACCAACCAGGCTGCTGAAGTCAAGGTTAATGGTTTGTTTACATATTTGTTGCCAAAAGCTGACGATAGATGGAGCTACCTAAGTAAAAAGAGCCGATAAGCTGGATGAGCAGATCAATTGAGCTAGTGAGCGAAAGTGTGTAGCGAATCCTTTTTTTTTTAAATGTAGGTCAGCAGTGAACGGGTCAGCGATAGTGAGCGGCTGGATTGAATCTGAAGAAATGCGCTAACGAGTTTGAGTGCTATCTTAACTGGAGTTTTAAAAGTATTTTCAGAATTTCAATCGGAATAAATCAGTTGTAATAATCGCTGGATACACCCGGGATTACAGATAACATTACGTGGATACTACGAGTTGAACGCTATGATGTATTTCAACAAGCGAGTGAGGTGGATAGAGATCGAGTACTGTAGATTCAGTATGGCGTGCGAAAAGTAAATCAAGGTCGTCGTCATTCGCCGCTTCGTCAGAGACATTATTTTGAAAGTATTACAGAAAAATAAAAAGAAAACGTAAATTAATATGCATGGTACTTTGTAGCATTAAGGTTTGTTTATTTATATTTAGGTTGTTAACAACTTTGCAATTAATTTTTAACGACTTTTTAGAAGTTATTTCGACGTGAACATGTTCAACGAGATTAATGGCACGTCAAAATTGAACCTCGTGATCTGGTCGTGGGGTGTAGGACAAGATTACTGTGAATGCCGAAAATCATTCATTAAAAACAGGTAAATTTTAAGTTTTAATAGTTAAATGTCTCTTTAATAATCCCACATTTTATTTTATCAGAAATTAATTAGCCTACCACACCGAAGGAGTTTTCTAAAATAGTGATACGTTAATGAAAGGTAATAGCACAATCTTAAATATAGATATCGGGGAACTTAAATCTAGTTTGGCATGAATTATAACAACTACAGTACTTTGAATGTTACTAAATTATTTCAATTAATTTTAGACTAAGCAACAAGTTTGAAAGCAACAAAATGGAGATCGAAGCGGAAGAAAATCCTCAATCAATATCTACCAGCATAATCTTAAGGGAAGAACAGATGAAAAGAGTGAAGGTTCCGGGAGACGGAAGTTGTTTGTTTTGGGCCGTTGCTCTACCGTACCTGATCCAAGTAAACAATAACGTAGTCTTATTTAACGAGAGATTCGAAAGTTTGTTCGGAGCAAAAGAGCTCAACCACTCGCATCACGTCCGTCATTTAATCACGAACTTCCACACTTTACACGACGACAGCATTTACGATGACGAAATCTTAAGAACTTTAGTGACCAGAGTGTTTCGCCATAAGTTAGTCGACCGGATGAGTCAATGTGAGGATCAGTTTTACCAAAGTATTTCCATCGATGATTTCAAAGACATGAAGAACGAATATTTTGTAACAGATGGAACGTTTCGAGATAATTTTGAAAAAGCTTTCCCTCTTTTAATCAAAGGATCGGATATAGATTTAGACAGACTCAAACCTGAAATATTAGATAAAAACACAATAGCAGTAATCAATGGAGAGCTAGATAAAATTGTTAAGTTGGAATGTGGGGATTTATTACAGAGGTTTAAGTTCCGAATGTATTTAGAAGCGATGAAAAGTTGCAGTTCTTGGGGAGGGAATCACGAGATTGAAATGATGAAGCGTATGTTAGAATGTGAGATCTTAGTTAATTTTGAAAATCAATTAGTTTCTACCCGAGAAAATAGCATCATCTGTCTTTTTAACAATCAGCAAATTCACTATCATTTTTTCTTAATCAAAGCTCAATTCCTCATCGAATTTATCGATCAAAATTCCGAAGCAAAGAATGTAGAATATTTAAAAATCGGTGTAGATGAAATTAACTATCAAAATTCAAATGGCTCAACACTTTTACATTTTGCCGTCAAAAACAATCACGTAAGATTGATTAATTTGCTAATTAGTCAGGGAGCTAACACTAGCTATAAAATCCATTTAGGACAATTTTCATTTGACATTGCAGCTTCACTAAACTCACAGGATTCTTTAACAACTCTTAACTTTAACGTGAAACAAGATTTACCAGATTTAGATAGTAATCAAAAGAGTATCGTAAGTTTAATTAGTAGCCGTGCAGATAAAGCTTGTTCACAAAACGAAATTAGCGAAACAAACTTAAACAACAGCACTGTTTTGGCGTCGGAAATAAAATTTAATCAAATAGGTAGAACCGCATTAGGCCTACACACCGCAACTAAAGATGGACACAAAGTTAATTTAAGGGAAATGTTATCAAGTTTGGTGCAAGACGAGCATCATCTAGTTTCCATGGTAAACACGCCGACCAGAGAAGAGTGTAAGCAGACGGCTTTGCACTTGGCTGCCAAAAACAATCGAGTGAAAGCGGTAGAAATGCTTTTGGAAAGCAAAGCCGACGTCAACGTTCGAGACGTGGATAGTGAAGGCTTTCCTGATTTAACTCCCTTGCACTACGCGGCTGAAAAGGGACACTTAGACATCGTTAAGTTATTAGTAGGGAAAGGTAAAGCAGAAATTGATGCCCCAGATCGTACTAGGGGAACTCCGTTGCAAAGGGCGGTGAGATTCGGTCAGTTGAGTGTGGTCAAGTATCTGGTCGGAATAGGCGCCGATGTCAATTCCAAAGATGAGACTTCCATTTCCGTCTTTTCTTACGCCGCCAAAGCTGGCTGTTTGAATGTTGTGCATTTTTTGGTGGAGAAAGGCGCTGAGATTAACGCGGTGGATAAAAACAACATCACTCCGTTGCATCACGCTGCGAATAGTAGTAAGTGGGATATAGTGAAGTATTTAGTGGAGAGAGGGGCGGACCCTAATGTTACGAGTAAAAACAATAAAACGATCATGACTAAAGTGGTTGAGGCGGGGCAATGGCGTTTAGCTAAGTTATTGATAGAGAATGGTGCGTTGACTGATGGATTGACCGAGGAACAGATTAATGAGGTTCTTAAGAGAAATTCGATTAGTTTGGATGGAGAGGACGCCATTTACACTCTCATTGGTTTAGGAAATTCTGAGCTTTTGGAGAAGCATATCAATAAATTAGTCGAAATAAATCCTAGTTTTTTAAACGATAATTTGCCTAAAATTTACGAACAGATAAAATTGCTAAACATACCTATTTCTCAAAGCGTCAGTTTAATTATCGAAAGTCACATTATTAAGAGTCGCTTATTTTCACACCGAAAGATTAACGAAACTTCTGTAAACATTAAAGAACACCATGCTGAAAATATTCAACTGAGAATTAATGCAGTTGTTAATGCAATTACAACATTAGAAGAGTGGAATGTTGATTTAAGTGATAATAATATTCACGATATATTTTTTTTTCTACTGACACTAATAGCTGAAAATATGCAACTACTCAAGAATAAGCTGCACTTTTCTTTCGATAAATTGCCGTGGATCGAGATGCAGTTTTGTTTAGTGAATTTTATTTCCGGTTTCTCCACTGAACTAAAACATACCGAGGTTATATATAAAATAATTTTAAATAAAGCGCGACTTTTGAAACATTTGAGATTATTCAAGACCGAGATACAAAAGTTAGAAATTAATGTTAAACTAGAAAATAAATATCCGTTTAGAAGTCGCAAGGAACTGGTTGATTCAGTTGTAGAATCCAATTCGAGTTTTAAAGAATTATACGAAGATTACGAACTGTTACGAGACGTTTATTCCTTAAAACGCATTGAATCCTATTTAAATCCCGCTTGCTTAGTGGACCTTAATAAGGGAGATGTTTTAGTGGGTGAACAGATGATTTTGAGAGCGTTACAAGTGACGGGAGAATGCTTAAAAAATACTATTGAGTCGCCCAACATGTCCGACAATGTCCATCACTTACTAATCACACTCGCTCCTAAAAATGTCATAAAGATCGTGACATCTTTAAGGGATTCACTGTCCCACGTGGAGCACTTACACAAATGGAACGAAGCAAAGCAGAATTCTTCAGTGGACATTCAGAAAGATCTCATCAAGTTGAAGGAGGAAATCAGTTATCTTTTGTATTGGAAGAGAAATATAGCTTTAGAAATATTTATTAAGAGAATTCCCGAGTGCCATAGCATTAAGAAAGCTACAGAAATCATTAGTGGTGTTAGAGATAGAGAATCTATTACAATTGAGCCCAGTGATAAGCAGAATGCGATAGTTAATAAAGTTGCTGAATTACTCGAGAAATTTAAACGAGAGATTAAAAATCAAACAAATATTCAACAAATATATTTTAAAAAAATAGACAACGCAATCAAAAAACAAAAGTTGAGATTAGTAAGCGTTGAGAAAAATTATTTCGCGGGTAAACTTAAGGTGACCTCACTGATTAATGCAATTGCCAACAATGGAAAGTTTCATATCATCCAAAAAAGAGCTAAAGACGAATCACTCAGATTAAATTTTCAAAAAACAAAAAATGACGAACATTTTTGCGAAGTAATTCTTGAGAATTGTTACCTTATTTGCAACAGTTTAGATGATGGCGGCCAAAGTGTGAGGGGTTTGTACAACCAAATTTTCCATTTACTCGAATTTGAAGCGAAAAGGGTGAAAAGCATAGATAAATTTCGAAGAGAAATAGCGAAAGAAATGAAATTTGACGATGGGATTGAGAGAAATGTAAATAATATTCTTACAAATATTTGTAAAGAAATTTTAGACAAAGAGATTCAAAATCAGTTTTTGAAGGAGATCGAAATTAAAAGGGAAATTTTCCGATCAAAAAATATTTTAATTGCGTATTATTCTAAAATTAATGATATTTACGGCAACGTAATTGACTTTTTTAATCTTTTATTTAGTTTTTATAACGAGAAAAAAAAGGATCGTAGATTAGAAGAAAATAATTTTGCAAAATTAATCGAAGAAAATAGATTCGTTGAACTGTTAGCTGAGTTTAATTTATTAGGTATGATAGACCAAAATCTGCTCTTCGCATTATGCTCAAAGAAGTGTAATTTAAATTATAAAAACAAAAAAATTAAAGATGAAGAAAGAGTCTCATGTTTAATCGATGAAATTGAATTGAAATCTGTAACCGATCAAATTAAACGAGATTTATCCCTCGATGAAAGCAGTTTTAGCGCCTACATGGTTAATGTGCAATTAATAAATCTTAAAAAGAGTGAAACGCTATTTAATGATTCCAGTTTTTCAAAATGCAAAACTATGTTAAATGGTTTGGAAAAGATGGATGCAAAATTTGATTCGTTCGGAAAACTCATAAAAGATGTGTCAAAAGAATCAGAAATAGCTAAATTAAGGGAACCTTTTCACGAATTTATCAAATCTTTATGTACAAATTTTAGTGTAGAAATAGCAAACGCTATTGACCAAAGCTTCGAACAAATTAAAAATGAAAAAATGAATCAGTTAAAAAGTTATTACTTTGAGAAATTGGAGCTTTTAATGAAAATTTTTCCTAACGAAAAAACTGATTTGGAATTGTTAGCTTTACTAAAAACAGACG
This sequence comes from Polydesmus angustus, assembly GCA_034698085.1. Lineage (NCBI taxonomy): Eukaryota > Metazoa > Arthropoda > Diplopoda > Polydesmida > Polydesmidae > Polydesmus > Polydesmus angustus. The sequence continues at coordinate 5,072 of JAQGAY010000978.1, read as the reverse complement.
ATAATATTAGAATAGCCGTAGAAATGCTGGTTTTAAACTTAACCGAAACATTAGACCAACTCTCACTTTTCGAGTCGAATAGCTTTTACTTGGACGAACTTTCTCCCGTTTTAGTGGGAAAGAATTTACGAAATTATTTAGCTCACGGCGATCCACTAATCGACATCATTCCCACCAATTACCTAATCTCGCTTATTAATCACTTTCGCTTATTCCAACGTGAATTTCATACTGATGGTGCATTTTACCCTCGAAAACAATTAATAGGAAAAGTAAGGAAAGAAAATATTGTAGAAATCCAAAACTTTTTTCAAGATAACTTACAAATCTTACACAAGAAAATCGAACTGTTTAAGTCAATTAAAGACGGCGCATTTGATGATTTCATTAAGTTAATTGGTAAACCGGTAAATTTAAAAGTTCGAAACCCTTTAGGCGGGACTTTACTTGACTTTTCTGCTCGAGCGAACAACTTAAGTGTTTTTCACTACTTAATAGAACAAGATTTAAATATATTCCAAGAGGACATGTACGGACACAACGTTTTGTACACAGCGGTGACAACGGGAAATGAGAGACTAATCGAATTTTTGTTAGATAAAGGTTTCGATCCTTCGTTTATCGTCGAAGACAACGAAACTTTATTGCATTTCGCTGCTCAGTGCGGACAGGTGAACATAGTTCGATTATTATTAAGGAATGGCGCGGATATCGCAGCTGTAAACAACAAGGGATTCACACCGATCATCATGGCTATACTCAATGCACACGAAAATATCGTCGTTGAACTATTAGACGCTGGAAGTGACTTAGAATGGAGAGCTGAGCATGACAGAGCATTATTGCACTTTGCTACATCGAATGAAGAGATACTAAAGACCTTATTAAAGCTGAACGTCAACGTTGATGCCCTCGATCAAGACTTAACAACGCCCTTACATTCGGCCTGCATCAAAGGTGAAGAAGTGATTGTAGAAACGCTGTTAGATAACGCAGCGAATGTCAATAACCAAAACAAAGATGGTGTAACAGCTTTGCATTTCGCCGCTTTAGGAGGCTACACTAACATAGTTGAATTGTTATTACAAAATCGAAACGTTGAAATTGATTTAACAAACTCCGAAAAAAATACCGCCTTACATTTGGCGTGTTTTCCTGGACATAGCGATGTTGTAAGTCTATTGTTAAAATATGGCGCTGATGTCAACGTGAGAAACGCCGATGATCGGACGGCATTACACATAGCGTCGATGGTTGGCCACGTTCAATTGATAGATATACTCATCGATCATGAAGTGGAAATTGACAGTTTATGCGACGATATGACCGCTTTACACATCGCGGCTGAGTATGGAAAAACGAAAGTGTTTAAAAGGTTGGTCGACAGAGGTGCGAATATGTTTTTAAAGGTTTTCAAAGGAGGTTCGGTGTTGCATTTGGCATCTCTTTCTGGAAACATCGAAATAATGGAATTTATTTTAGAGAAAGAAAAGCTTAATTTAGGAAAGTCCGAATTCATAAATATGATCGATGATGAAGGTCGAACGGCGTTACATGCAGCTGTGGCTACAAATAAACCCGAATCTATACATTTCTTGATCGAAAAAAATGCGGAGATAGAAGCGCAAGATTTTGAAGGAAAAACTGCCTTGTTTGCCGCTGCGTTAAAAGATCGCGCTGTCATTTTTAACATTTTATTGAGTAAAAGAGCTAAAATCGACGCTAGAGATAAAAGGGGATGGTTAGTGCTTCACGCTGCGGCTCAAAACAACTGCTTAGCCATGGTTAATGCTTTAATTATTCAACGCAAAGTGAACGTCAACGTAGAAATAACGGCAGACGGTGCCGCTGGTATGTCTGCATTACACTTGGCAGCTCTAAACGGCCACTTGGAGATGGTTACACTTCTGCTGAAAAATGGAGCGGAGATTGATTCGGGTAGTGCGAACGGTTGGACCGCTTTGCATTACGCTTCGATCTACGGACAATCGGAGATCGTGGACTACTTACTCAAAAAAAATGCAAAAAATGATTTTTCAAACTGGACCGATGGCGCCACACCTTTACACTTGGCAGCGGAAGACGGTCACTTCCGCGTTCTCGAAATTCTTCTTAAATATAACAAAACGTATGTGAATGTATTATTCGCGGACAAAACCACGGCGTTGGAAGTAGCCGTGGAAAATGGAAGTGTTTCTTGCGCCAAACTCTTGATCGAAAATGGGGCGGATGTGAACGTTCCTTCGGTACCCGGCAGGACCATTTTGCACCACGCCGCTATGAAGGGAAATTTGGAGATTATGAGAATTTTGTTAGAAAACAAAGCGGATGTAATTAATTTGAGTGGCAAAGATGGTCGGACAGCTCTACATTTGGCCACTAGGGGAGGACATAGCGATGTGGTCAAATATCTGTTAACAAAATGTGCTAATCCTAATTTAAAATGTGAAGGAGGAGTTTCGGCGTTGCATATAGCTTCGGACTCGGGTTTTTTCAACGTCGTTAATGACATTTTGCTTCACGCTGAAACGGAAATTAATATCGCCGATGAAAACGGTCAGACACCTTTGCATCGAGCCGCGTTTCGAAACCATGTGGGAATCGTGCAGCTGTTATTAAATAATGTAGCCGATGTTAATGCTGCGGACCAAATTTATCGTAATACCCCGCTCCACGATGCTGCGTTTAATGGCAATTTTGAAACAGTACGAGTGCTTTTGAACGGGGGAGCTACTGTCGATTCCATTAATAAAGACGAGGTCACGCCTTTATACGGTGCGCTCTTTGCTGGACATTTAGAAATAGCCGATGAACTTATTAAGTTAGGCGCTGATGTTAATAAAAAAAACGGTAAACAATCTACGCCCCTACACGTGGCCATTGACCAAAATAAATCGGACATAGTAAAGTATCTTTTAAGCGTAGAAAACATTGATGTTAATGCAAGGAACATAGAGGGTGCTACTCCTTTGCATTTCGCCGCTTCTTTAGGCCACTTAGAAACTGCTAAAATGTTAATTAAAGCTGGGGCGGATATAAACTGCGTGGATAACAAAAATTACACTCCACTTCATGTAGCAATGCTAGCGGCGCACTGTCATCTTGTTAAGCTATTAGCGGAGAATGGCGCGTTTTTACTGGTATTGATACAGCTTTAAGTTTAGCTGTGCAATAAGAATTAGTGAATGTGGTATACATTTTGTTAGATAATGGCGCTTATGTTACGGATAAATCGATTTGGTTGTCTGTAGAATTAAGTTTTTTTTTTTTGTTGCTTTATCGTACAGTATTTATGAAATTAGTGCACCAAGATGCTGGTAGAGGTGATAACACTGCGTTATGTAAGGCTAAAAAATGTAAAAGCGAGTCGATTTGGTTGTTAATTTTTGGAGAAGTAAAGTAAACTAATTTCATATTCTGATCAGTTAAATTTGATGATGATTGCTGTTGATGGAATGGGTGCATAGATGGTCGAGGTGCTATAATTTCGAGAAAGACGAATGCTAATCTCAAGAGTTGTAGTTTATGGTAGGATAACGTTTGGATTTAACATAGATCGTGATCGTGATTTAACTAAAGAAAAAAAATAGTGATTTTAAAACACGCTTTTTAGCGATTTTAAAACACTGCGCTTTCGTTAAAATGTAGGCCTAAGTGATTAAATCAATTGAGTTTTTTTACAGAAAAAAAACCAAGATAATTATTTACACATATTTACACATTTCTTGTTGCACTAATGTTAGTTGGTTGAAACATTGAACATTAAGAATAATTTAATTTACCGCATTTATTGTGAGTAAAAAATTATTTGTGTGTATTTTGTTACGAATAACACGTGGAAAGTTTTGGTATGAAAAATTTAAGAAGGCCTACTATATTTTTTTAATTTTTTTTATGCTCATAAAATGAATAAATAATTGTTACATTAATCATCACAATACAGTATTAAAATCCGCTTGTATCGCAAGTTTAAATAGTTTTTATATAAATCTCTCATAATATACCGGTCCTCGAATGCAAATTATTTTTTAAAATAAATTATTTTGTAACGAAACTAAAAAAATTTCCTTGAGCATTTATTGGTTTAGTAAATTATGTATTAACATTACAATGAGATAAGTACATATAGACGCATAATATAGTTACACATTCGATGAACGGCGGCATCAGTTTTAGTTTCTTTTTTAAGTGCACTGTTTACACGAGGAAAATAAATACCGGGTATTAATTTAAAAATAAATATGAAAATATATATACCGGTATATTTTAAAAAAAAATTAATTAGAAAAAATTTTAGTTAAATAAATAAAATTGTTGAACGAAAAGAAACTGAAAATACCTACCGTACTGGTTCTAAAAAATGTGGTTTTTTTAAAAATTATTATCTCAATTAAAACTACATATTAATTTAATAATTTATTTTAAAAAAAATGTTTTAAGGCGACTTTATAACTTTACACATAATAATTATAAACCTGTCTAATCTATAGGCCTACAAGTAGATCTAGTTTCATTTTCAATTCGAGTATCGTAACACTTTTTTTAAAAAATAAAAAAAAATGAGCTGGATGCGACGTAATTACGTGTGAGATCAAACTGAGTAATAATGTCAACAATAATTATTATAGTATTTATATGGGATTAATATACAGTACTTGTATTAAGGTAATATTGATTTAAGGAAATTGAAAACTTTTGGCCAAACTGTAAATTTGTAAATATTGTACTGTAGTGGAGGAATTTCAACTTCGTGCTCAAGAAAGAAAAAGTTGAAATAAATGTTTCAAATTTAAATACCGGTACTGAAAAAAATTGTCTAAATAATAACTTTAGGTTCTAACTATATTCCTGTTAATACCGGTTAGTTCAATTTTACAAACTCAAAGTTGACGTTTTGAGATTTTAAGATTACACTATACTGTACTTTAAATAAATTTATTAAATTACCAACTTTATCTGATTGCCGATGAATATTTTCGTAGAATTAATTGTCATCTGAGCTGATTATTTCTATGAAATAGGGTGCCCCTTAAGAACATGATTGTGACCTGGGGGGGGGGGGGGGGGGGGGG
>JAQGAY010000977.1:0-17914 GCA_034698085.1 Polydesmus angustus | reverse complement strand
ACTTAAATGTTCACTAAACTCACGTGACTTAAATGTTCACTAAACTCACGTGACTTAAATGTTCACTAAACTCACGTGACTTAAATGTCCACTAAACTCACGTGACTTAAATGTTCACTAAACTCACGTGACTTAAATGTCCACTAAACTCACGTGACTTAAATGTTCACTAAACCTTCATAAATGTTCACTAAACTTTCTCGACTGATCACTAAACTCTCAATACCCGTCCACTAAACTATCAATACCCGTCCACTAAACTCTCAATACCCGTCCACTTAACACTCTCAATACCCGTACACTAAACTCTCAATAATGTCCACTAAACTCTCAATAATGTCCACTAAACTTTCTTAAATGTTCACTAATTATCACTAAACTCAATGGAATACCCACTAAATTCTCTTAAATGTTCACTAAAATTTCAAAAGTGTTCACTAAATTTTAATAGAATTTGTTCACTAATCTCTTCTGAGCGTTTACTAAACTTTAATAAACGCTAAACTAATAAATAAATAGCACTAAAAAGCCCACTAAACTTTGACTACCACTAACTGGTAGTAGGAAAAGATAATGTGGTTTGAGCATAAAGCGGAAGTTGCTTACAGACGGCGAGTGAGATGAACCAGATGAGGAAGATGGCGCACTTGGCCCTTCCGGTAGTGGACTTGAACTTGAGAGGGTAGCAGATGGCGTACCAGCGGTCAATGGAGATGAAGGTCAAGGTCAGCACGGACACGCTGATGCTCACCGTCTAAAACGACACAACACAAAATGGGCTGGTTAACGGCAAAAGAGCCAAACACAATAACGCTGTCATAGGATTATACTGTAATCTTAAACACTCAACATGCGGGAGATGACCGGAAGTTTCACTCAAAAATTAAATTATAAATGTGTATGGAAAGAAATTTCGCTCAAAAAATTCTAATTTACAAATCCTAATGAAAAACTTTGGAAAGAAATTAATCTCAAAAAAAAAAAAAATTTCTCACAATAAAAAAAAAATTTTTTTTCACAATAAAATTTAATAAAAAAAAAAAAAAAAATTGTTTATGGAAAGAAATTTGTTACGAAAATTATTTATGAAAAATTAAGTATGGAAAGAAATTTTTCACAAACATTTAACAAAAAATTGTGCATGGAAAGAAATTTCGCTCAAAAAATTCTAATTTACAAATCCTAATGAAAAACTATGGAAAGAAATTAGTCTCAAAAAAAAAAAAAAATTTCTCACAATAAAAAATTTAATAAAAAAAAAAAAAAAAAATTGTTTATGGAAAGAAATTTGTTACGAAAAATTAAGTATGGAAAGAAATTTTTCACAAACATTTTACAAAAAATTGTGTATGGAAAGAAATTTCGCTCAAAAAATTCTAATTTACAAATCCTAATGAAAAACTATGGAAAGAAATTAATCTCAAAAAAAAAAAAAATTTCTCACAATAAAAAATTTAATAAAAAAAAAAAAATTGTTTATGGAAAGAAATTTGTTACGAAAATTATTTATGAAAAATTAAGTATGGAAAGAAATTTTTCACGAACATTTAACAAAAAATTGTGTATGGAAAGAAATTTGTTACGAAAATTATTTATGAAAGATGTTTATAATAAGAAATTCCTCTCAAAAACGTATGGAGAAAAAATTATCACAAAACTACATTTAAAAAAAATATTTGGCTATGGAAAGCAATTTCTGTAAGCATATCCAACAAAATATTTCAAAATCTCTTATTCAGTATGGAAAATTAATGGAAAGAAATTTTTTACAAAATGACATACATCCCTATGTAAAATTTATTCTATGGAAAGAAATTTGTGTCAAAAAAAAAAATATATATTTATGGAAAGAAATTTCCCACAAAAATGTAAAAAAAAAAAAAAGAAATTTTATGGATAGAAATTCCTCACAAATTTTTTAAAAAAAAGTGAAATGTGTTTGTTTATGGAAAAGATTTGTGGAAGGAGACACGTGATTTCCCCCGAGATGGAAATAGAGGGAATTTTAGGGGAGAGAACGAGATAGATAGACGGTGACGTCACAGAATACGCTTTCCACAAATAGATAGAAATTTGATTTTTATTCGCGTAATAAATTGTCACGTGCCAACAGGCTCAACCTATGACCACAAACACCAACACTCTCTACGTATTTATTTATTTATTTTTTGATTAAATAAATTGTATACGTCACACAAACTGTCACTCACTCTCTCTATCTATTTATCTATCATGTATGTCGAACTCAAAATATGATGTTTTTTATTAGAAAAAAAAATGAAATAAAAACAACACATTTTTTTTCTAGGTTAAAAAAAAGTTAAAATAACAAAAAAATTGAATATTCAATAAAAATTGCGTAGAAATAAGAGAAATAAATATTTTCACGCACTTTTGAAAAGCGAGAGAAAACGACAATTTCACTGTGAATCTGGAATTACTTCAGTTTGAATCTTTAAATCTTAAATTATTTCACTCTGAATCTGAAATTATTTCACTTTGAATCTTAAAATATTTTACTGTGAATCATAAAACATTTCCCTTTGAATCTTTAAATTACTTCACTTTGAATTTTTTTTTTTTCACTTTGAATATTTTTTTTTTCACTTTGAATCTTTGGTTCTTTTATACTTTGATTTTTTTTTTTTTCCACTTTAAATCTTTTTTTTTTTAATTTGAAATTTTTTTTTTCCACTTTAAATCTTTTTTTTTTACTTTGAATCTTTTTTTCACTTTAAATCTTTTTTTTTTTCACTTTGAATCTTTAGTTCTTTTTTACTTTGATTTTTTTTTCCCCACTTTAAATTTTTTTTTTTTTTTTTGAATATTTGGTTCTTTTTTACATTGAATTTTTTTTTCTACTTTGAATCTTTTTTGCTTGTTATTTCTAATAAAAGCTAAAAGAGAGAAATATATTGTAAAATTTAAAGATTAAAAATATTTATTACGAGAAATGGTAAAATAATTACAATTTTTTTTTTTTTAATTTTTAAAAAGTTTTATGTGACGTAAATTTCAAAGAACATTCACTTAATTTCCCGCATCACTTTATTAAGTGACGATAAATTTATTTTCTCAGAATAACAATTATTTTCTCTCCTTAATCGCGGCTCAACATTTTCTCAGAATTAAATCATTATCACTTTATTATTTTATTTTCACTTCCTCTTCATCATCGAGTGTGCGGTTTCGTCATTTTAACTCTTTATTTTTTTTTTTATTAAAAATTTTGCGTTATTTTGGTTTAAAATTTAATATACCGGTACTTTTAAAAAAAAAATTTATCCAGAATTTTATTTATTATTATTTTTTTTTGTGGATTTAATGATACTGAAGTGAAAATTAGAAGATGACTTGAATTACTCAGAAATTAGAAATACAACTTTTTTTTATTTAAATTTAACGGAATTAGTTGTTCTTTTTTAACGTAATAAACGTATTGTATTTATAATAAACGTAAAAACCTCCATGTATTAAGCGTTTTAAGCTGAAAACCTCCTTAAGCTGTTCATTAGTGTATTCGAGCATTAAACGGCGAAAACCTCTTTAGTGTGACCAGCTGAAGCCCAAAATCTCCTAAGGATGGGCATTGGATACAGAAAACCAACGGAAAATTCAAAGTGAAATAATTTAAGATTTAAAGTGGAAAAAAAATATTAAAAAAGGTTCAAAGTAAAAAAAAAAAAATTCAGAGTAAAAAAAAAAAAATTCAAAGCCAAAAAAAAAAAAAAAAAATAAGAAAATTTAAAGTGAAAAAAAAAAAAAATTTAAAATAAAAAAAAAAAAATTTTAAAGTGAAAAAAAAAAATAAAAATAATAATTTAAAGTGAAAAAAAAAAAAAAAAAATTCAACAGCAAAAAAAAAAAAGATTGAATCTTTTTTTTTTTTTTTGGCTTGGAATTTGATTTTCAATCTTTTTTTTTTTTTTTGGCTTTGAATTTGTTTTCAAAGTGAAAAAAAAAAACAAAAGATTCAAAGTGAACAGAAAAAGATTCCAGATGGAAGTTGACCATTAACAGTAAACCCCTCTGAATATAAATGAAGCGGAAGTGGGTTACCTGTATGTAGAGGATGGCTTTGCACATGGTGGAGCCGAAGAACCACGTCTCGGTGACGTCCCAGAGGACAGTGGGCGGCAGACACACCAGTATAACGAAGAAGTCGGCCAACGCGAGGTTGACGATGAAGTAGTTGGTGACGGTGTGCATGTTGGGGTTGCGGATGACGGAGAGGGCCACCACTAAATTCCCCACCAGGCCCACCACGAACACCATGCAGTGCAGGCCGATGAACACCCACTCGTTGGCCGACGGGTAGATGTAGTTCTGCACCAGCACGATGTAGTCGTCGTCCGTCAGGCAGTAGTCGTTGTTGCACGGCGTGCTGCTCGTGGCCACCGTGCTCGTGCTCGCGTTCTCCCAGCTGCCATTTGTCCACGTCACGTTATCCACCTCATACGTCTCGTTCATCATCGCGGTTAAATCCATCTGACAAACATACAAAACATCAATTAGCCTTTAATAATTCTCGAACACCCCTCTTCATCCCCTGCCAATTACATCGCACACTTTAGCGCGTTCGGTAATTAATAAGATTTAAGTTGTACGCCTAAATTTCGAACATCCCTCAATGTTCCGTTAGATTTCAATGTATAATTTAGCGCGTTCGGTAATTAAAGATATACGTCGTCAACTTAATTCTCTAAACAGCCTTAAGTCATTTCTTTCAATGACGTTGAATAATTTAGCGCGTTCGGTAATTAAAGATTTAACTCGTAGCATTAATTTCGTTCGATTACATTGTTCGGTAATTAAGAATATTTAAGTTGTACGCTTAATTCTCGAACACCCTTCGTAATTGTATTCGTTTACATCGTATAGTTTAACACGCTCAGTAAATAACAAGAATAAAGATGTACGATTAATTTTCGAACATTCCTCCTCAAAACGTTGGATTACATTGCATAATTTAGCGCGTTCGGTATTTAAGCAGACATAAAAAAAAAGTATACGTAATTCTCGAGCAGCCTAAGTCATTCCGTTGGATAATATTGAATAATTTAGCGCGTTTAGTAATTAAAAAGACACTCCACCAAAATAGTCTTTCCTAATTGTTTTTTGTAGTTCAAAAACACAACAATCTACTTTAATAGGCAAAAAACATAAAATAATAAAAATTAGAAAGGTTAATAAAAAAAAAATTTAACATGAAAGTGAAGGGTAAAAACGTGTTAAAGTAATACTCCGGTTTTCTTCCGTCCATTTACCATTAAAAAGCGCTGAAAGAAAGAAATAAAAAACCGGACCAATTGATTTTCCCATTAAAAGAGTCGTTGCTATGGAAACCTTAATAATAATAATAATTATAATCTTAATTGAATAAAATGAAGATAATTAACAACTCATTCGGTTCTCAACCCGTTAATCCTAACGTCCCAAAAAAAAAATATTTTTTTTTTATAATTGATATTTAATCAATAATTTTTAATATTTTTTTTTTCTATAATAATATTTTTTTATGGCGAGAAAAATATTTTTTAATCCGTTTTTCACGACTTAATAAAGTTTGGCGGTTTTTTTTTTTTTTCATGATTTTTGTGATCCGGCGGTGGTAGTTTTAATCGGATGTGCAGCACGAGGCACGTGAGGTTGGAGCCGCGTAACGTTAAATCTGGTTATTAATCTTAAAGCGATTACAAGGCTTTTATTACGTCACGCGTAACAGCAACTCGCCTTAAGCTTTGCACTCGAATTACATCCAATGGTTTCATCATCCATCAAACACCCCCTAAACACACCCACTAAACACTCCCACTAACACACGGGAGGAGTAATAGAGGCACTAAAGCAGAAACGCGAAAGCTTAATTAGGTGGGGGAAGAGGAAAGCGCCGACAAAAGGGCTAATTCAAGATGGCGGACGGGGTTTTAAAAATTACTATTACACCACCGGCGACATTATACACTATTGGCCTATGCAGTTATATATAAAAATATAAGGTAGGATACTAATAAGAAGGAATAAAAATGGCGAATAAAAGCAAAAACGCGGGATTAAAATGTGAATAAATTATGAAAATTTGCGAATAAAACTTGCGAATAAATGCAATTTTTTTTTTGGTTAAAGTTTATAGGCGAGTAAATAAGTAATAGACTTGACTTTCCGAAAAAATCTGAAAACTTGCAAAAATAAAAAAAAAAATCTAAAACTTGCAGAAAAAAATATGAAACTTGTTTGAACAAAATAATAATGAAATTTGTAAAAAAAATATTGAACTTGAAAAAAATTATAGAACTTTAAAAAAAACATGGAACTTGTAAAAAAAGTATAGAACTTGAAAAAAATTATGGAACTTGAAAAAAATCAGGGAACTTGTAAAAAAATGATTGAAGTTAAAAAAAATTATGGAACTTGCAACAAAAGTATGGAACTTGCAACAAAATTATGGAACTTGCAACAAAATTATGGAACTTGCAACAAAATTATGGAACTTGTGACAAAATTATGGAACTTGCAACAAAATTATGGAACTTGCAACAAAATTATGGAACTTGCAACAAAATTATGGAACTTGCAACAAAATTATGGAACTTGAAAAAAATTATAGAACTTTAAAAAAAACATGGAACTTGTAAAAAAAAGTATGGAACTTGAAAAAAATTATGGAACTTGCAACAAAATTATGGAACTTGCAACAAAATTGTAAAACTTTCCGAACAAATTTTGAAACTTACAATAAATATGCAATTTTCAAAATTATTACCAATAAACCAAAAAAACCCTAAACCGAGCAACTTGTGAATGTAATACAATATTTTCAAAATACAAAATATGTAACTCAAAAAAAAAAAAAAAAAAAAATCCAAAATCACAAAAACGTGCCATAAAAAATCAAGAAACTTGCCATAAAATTCAAGAAACTTGAGAATAATTTACAAAACTTGCCAGGAAAAAAAAAGAAAACTAGTAAATTCTGTATTGTTAATTAGAATATTTAGCACTAAAAAAAAATAAAAAAAAAAAAAAATTGCAAAAAATACGCAACTTGCAAGCCAATAATTACAAATAATAAAAATAATAATAAAAACCTATCCAAAAAACACAGGAAAAAACATTATCAAAACAGGCAGTGTGAAAGAGATTAGTTGGTATGTTAAAACGCATCGTCATCATCTCTGTTAAAACTTTTTCTCAAAATCAGTGTGAATGAAACAGCGAGATTTTGAGCTAATTGCTGGCAATTAACGGAGCGATTCAAGTGAAAGCCGCAACCTTTGACCTTTGACGCTGCTCACGTGAATGCGACTTTCAATTGAATAGCCATTAACGAATGCTGAGTAATCGACAATTAATCGCTCCACATCCACTCACCACTCAAAAGACACCAAGTGAAAAAGAAAATGGCGGCGGCTCCACAATTAAATCTCCGACGGTTTTTTTTAAAGCTCAAAATTAAACAGAAACAGAAAAAAATATATGTGAAATTGAAAAAAAGATGAAGCTGATTGATAGGAAAATAATCGATCCGTCATTACAATATTATAATTAAGGAACATGTTTTGCTCATTACATGAAATTCTTGGTAAAAATAAACATCTGCAACAACAACAACAACACGAAATAGTTCTTGAATGACAAAGTGTTCACTAAAAAAAACGTAAAAGGAAAATGGACCTCTCAATAGTGGTCTCTTTGTCGTATACATTTTTTTTCTTTTTCTGAGTGACCACTATGTCGTAATGCTATACTTTTTTTTCAGTGACCAATTTGTCATAATATTTTTTTCAATGCCAATTTTAGCCTATAATTTGCAACGTCCTACCAATAAGTGAACACTTATTCGAATGTACTATTTAATTAGGAGTAGGCTACTTGGTAGTGATCACTTTGTTCTGTACATTTTTTTTAGTAATCAATTTGTCGCATACCGTACATTGTTTTAGTGACCACTTTGTCGTATTCTTTTTTTGAGTGATCACTTTGTCGTGTGCATTATTTGTTGTTTTTGCAGTGACCACTTTGTCGCATACATTTTTTTAGTGACCTCCTCTGTCGTATACTATTTTTTTGAGTGATCACTTTGTCGTGTACATTTGTTGTTGTTGTTTTAACAGTGACCACTTTGTCGTATAAAATTTTTTAGTGATCACTTTGTCGTATAAATTTTACAGTGATTAATTTGCTGTACAAACTTCACCTTTTCTTCCCAAGTGATTGCTTTGAGTCTTTTAAGTGAACACTTAGTTGTGTACACGTTGTGATGATCATGTTTATCTTGTACATTTTTATTAAACTTAAACTTAAATTAACATTAACTCAATTAGGAAAACAAAATTTTGTTAATTAACTTAAATAAAATTAACTAAACTCAATTAAACGTTAATTAAAGTGAAGAAGTTAACCCAACAAAAAAAAAATTAATTAGCACTTTTTTTTCTTTCTCTAAAGTAAAGTGCAAATCTAATCCAGTTAAAATTAACCTTTTTTTCTCCTATTAACTTCAAACACCGCAAAAACAGTAAACATATACAATTGATTCTAAAATAATTAAATAAAAATGTTGGTCACCTTAATCAAACGATATTAAAAGGAGGGCAAAGATTCCTCCCCTTCCTCCTTTCTACCGGTTTTAATCAACTTTTATCACATGCCTTAAACGCACTATGACGTAATTTAGCCCCCTAAATCAAGCCATTATTAACCATCTAAGAAAAATGTGGTCGGCTAATAGAATCTACCACCTACTCTCATTCCCAACCCCACATTCTTCCTTCCATTTCAATTGAATGTGCATTGTAATGTTTTTGGCTCCCAGCAAAATGTCTGCCATTCTCAACGACCTTCCGAACATGAGAAGATAAAAAGAAAAATATGCGCCAGAATGATGGAGACAGTTAGGCAGAAGGATGGAGATAGAAAGACAAAAAAAGAGAAAAAGAAATTGAATGATGGAGATTTTTCAAAGCGATGAGATGAAAGCAGAAGGATGAGAGAGGAAACTAAAGAAGAGTGTTACGAGAAAAAGGCAGAATGATGGGAAACAGAGAAGTGTGTGAAAGAGAGTTTGAGAAGAGGCTGGAGATAGTGAGAAACATAATAACATAAAAACAACAAAGATGAAAATGAGGAAAGAGATACATATAAATGGAGTCAGCAGGATGGAGATATAAAGCGCAGAATGATGAGAGGAATAACTGAGAGAAACATTAAGAGATATTAAGAAAACAAGTAGAAGAGGTACAAGAAGAAAAGGTTGGAAATCGCAATACAGAAAGGATAAGGATAGAACAAAGAGATACATAAAGATGGTGATAGAATAGAAATCGAACAAAAATACAGAAGGATGAAGATAGAAAAACAAAAGATACCGCTATATAAAATAAATTATGGAGATGTTAATAGAAAGAAGTTGAATTATATAAATAAAAAAAATAAACAGAAAGAAGTACATTAGGAGATACAAAGAGGAATAGCAGGCAGAAGGATGGTGATGTAGATAGAAAAAAAATAATAGAATGATAAAAGCAAAGAATGACAATCAAATAGGTAGAAGCATAAAAGAGAAGAAAATTTTTTTAAAAAAACAAGATAAAACAATGGAAACAAGATGCACAGGTCAAATGTGATACAATAGAAACAGAAGGATAAAGATTGAAAAGAGATGTTATTTTCTGAGTGATAGCCATAGGGGAGGGGAGAATGTTTATGAAAATGGTCATGCCAAAAAATTCAAATAAAATTTTTTGAGCTGGATGGATGGAATTAGAGAAGTAAAATTAAAAGAAAAAAGCAATGGAAAAGTGTGCTTAAAGTAATTGAAACAACAAAAATAACTAAAATAGAGATCAAGACTGATAGATAGTGAGGGAAATTGCAACTGAAATGAAAACGGAAGGACGAAGATAGAGGGTTAAATACAGATAGCCAAATTTAAAAGCAATCCCTGAAGATATAATGTAAAATGGCAGAAAAATTTAATCAAAAAATAGGAAGTCAATTGCTAAAAAAAATGCAAAGTGATAAGAGATGAAAGGCAAATAGAGACAGAAGGATGGAAATAGAGAAAATATATAAAAACAAAAAAAGTATGAATGATAAAACCACTTAACAAGTAGGCCTCAAAATGACTAACCTTGCTACTACACATTTGAAAAAAAAGGAGAGTAGCTAAGTAAACATTTGCCCAAAGCTCTATGAACAGTTTTAGAAGACAAGCGCAGAAAAGACAGGAAAAAAATAGAAACAGTTTTAAAAAAGATTATCAGTGATAAGAAATAAGATTTCGAAATAAAATGATACATCAAGGTAAGTAAAATGGAACCGAGCAAAAAATGCAGCATCTCGAGAGTTATAGAATGAAGGCAGAAAGATGGAGATCTGATGTGTAAAAATGCTCAAAGTGATGGATATGAAGATAAGATATGAAAATTTTCAGTGATGCAAATAAAAAAAAAGGTAAAATAAAATTATAAGATAAAAAAAATGCAAAGACAGAAGAATTTAAATTGGGTACAAAAATAGAAATGTAGGAGTGATGGAAAGTCAAAAAGTGAATTTGAGAAAATATTTCTGTGAAGGAGAAACAAAAAGTGATGACACAAGGACTACATAAAATAAATTGCAGTGGAATGTGGGTGGAGCATAGATAAAAAGCCTCGCAAAGTGTTAAAAAAAAAATGAGAAAGGTAAATATGTTAACAAAATAAAAAAAAATAATAATCAACAAGAATGAAAAAATCTAATTAAGACGGAAGAATGGAGATATCGCTTAAATATTTTTTTGAGTGATGGAGACCTAGGCCGAAACGTTTTCCAAGTGACAAGAAAAAAATGAAACTGATAGAGAGGAATCAAATAGTGAGACAGATGTAAAGTGTGGGTGAAAGAGACAAGAGATAGAGAAAAGCAAAAGTGATGAAGATTGTTAAGAGTGATGGAGTTGAAAGACAGCAGATACAAAAAGAAAAAAAATTCAAATTATGAAAATGTTTTCAGAGTGATAAAAGATGGATAAAAAAGCGAAAAGAGGAAAACAGCAAAGCAAATAGTAAAACTGAGGTGAAAGGAGACAAATGGATAAAGCTAGAAACAGAAAGATGAATCTAGAGACAGAAGGATAAACCTAGATGGGGATGAACACAGAAGGATGAAGATGGAGACAAAAAATAAAGATGAAAGCCAAAGTATGAAGCAGAATACAGAAGATTAAAGCAAGACAGAAGGATGGAGATAGAGAAGTGATAAATATGGATGAGTTTTTTAAAGAGTGAGCGAACAGCTATTTGCACAAAACAATCCTTCTCTCTCTCCTAATATGTGCCCCTTTTCATCAATTCCTTTTTTTATTCTCCAGCAAATTTGCTTATGCCTCAGTGAGAAATGGTCAGATACTTGAAAAGGCAATGCAGTCACGTGCAAACAAGAAGTGCTAAAGGAGTGATAGAGAGTAGTATAGGGATGAATAGAACAGTGAATCATTTACATCTTAAAAGATGAAAAGGAGGTAATTTTCCAACGATTTCCCATAAATTTTTAAGCAAATCGTCAGGGACTTTCCATTTCAATAGAATAGAGAAATTTATGGAAGAGTCGAGGGAAATGGAGGAAGGAAGGAAAGCGGGAGTTAAATAGTAAAGTGAATCATCTTCCTTATCACCAACTGCCACGTTTTTATACCCTACATTTGACTTCAATAAAAAATGTGTTTTAGAATCATAAAATTAAATTCGCAAAAAAAGCACAGCTCATATGGTGAATTATTAAGAGCACAGACATTGACAGGAGAAAATTAAAAGGTGGGAATTGATTAAGAGAGTGGACTATCTTACACACCATTTTTTTCTTCCTCAAATAATTTTTTTTTTAAAAAAAAGTCTCACCCTGCATTTGAGTACTTCTGTAGACTCGTCGTGCGTGAGGGGTGTACTTTTAAGGGGGTAAGAGACGGCTGATGGGAGTAAATCATTCCCTCTCATTGGAATTGGTAACGAGGTGATGGCGCGAAAACTGTTTGCACAGAAACACAAATCTAACATCTAACAAAATTGGAACATTTTCTCTCTCTCTTTTAAACCCTTACTCTTCCGCCCCCACCACTTCCTGCCCACCTTCACCACACCGCACCTGTGCTTTGTGTGTATTAACGCAGAGAGGAAAAGAAAATCAGGGGAGAAAATATATCAGTACTGAAAAAAAAAAGAAAATCAGAGAGAAAATAAAAGTTAAAACAGGAGATGGAGAGAGAGAGACAGATGTGAGCCAGAAAGAATAAGAGAAAGGCAGAATAATGCTGAAAGAAAGAAAGAGAAAAAAACAAATTCGGAGAGAAAGATATGGAAGCAGAAGAGAAAAATTATAATACCGGTACTAAAAAAAGATGTGAACAAAATGACAGAAAGCTAAGATAGAGTGAGTGGTGAGACAAAAATTGAAAACTGAAAGAAAGATAGATAATGTAGACAAACTCGAGCGATAGAGTGGTATAAAAAATAGAATGAGAAATAGAAATAGACAGAGATGAAGAAAAAAGATGGAGTCCAAGAAAGTTTGAGACAAAAAGATGGAGTCAGAGAGAGAATTTGAGACAAAAAGATGGAGTCAGAGAGAGAATTTGAGACAAAGAGATGAAGAATGAGAGATGGAGTCAGAAATAGAGAGTTTGAGAAGAAAGGGAGATGAAGAAGGAATGTTAAAAAAAGAAAATTGAAATGATCAAAAAAGGGAGATGAAGAAAGAATGATGAAGAAAGGGAGAAGTGAGATGATAGAAGTATGAGAGAAATACAGTGAAAAAGAAACGGCAAAAGAGTGATGGAAGCAAAGAGAGATGGAAACAGAGAGAGTTAAGAGTCCGAGAGATGGACTTCATCTCTCTTTCTTCATCATTCTGTCTCCAAGAGAGTTTGAGATGGAAAACGGATGGAGACAGAATGATGAAGAAAGATCCGAGAGAGTTTGAGATGGAAAAACGGAAGGAGACAGAATGATGAAGAGAGATGGAATCAGAGAGATGGAAACAGAGTTAAGAGTCCGAGAGATGGAAACAGAATGATGAAGTCCGAGAGATGAAGTCCGAGAGAGTTTGAGATGGAAAAACGGATGGAGACAGAATGATGAAGAGAGATGGAATCAGAGAGATGGAATCAGAGAGATGGAAAAAGAGAGAAGAAAGAATGATGAAGAAAGAGAGAAGTGAGATGATAGTAGTATGAGAGAAATACAATGAAAAAGAAACGGCAAAAGAATGATGGAAGCAAAGAGAGATGGAGACAGAGAGAGTTAAGAGTCCGAGAGATGGAGACAGAATGATGAAGAAAGAGAGATGAAGTCCGAGAAAGTTTGAGATGGAAAAACGGATGGAGACAGAATGATGAAATCAGAGAGATGGAAAAAGAGAGAAGAAAGAATGATGAAGAAAGAGAGAAGTAGAAAATGAAAGAGAATGTGTGGTGAAAGCGATATATTATAGATACATGTAGTTAGAAGAAATCAGAGAAAGATGATGGCTAAGAGAAGGGTAGAGAGTGATGGCAGCAGTGCTAGATGGGAGACAGAATGATGCTAAAAGAGAGAAAGAAAGAGATTTTGTGTGTGTAAATTTGCACTCAAGAAAATTTTGAGGATTTATTCAGTTACTCTTTAAGATATTCCTCCCACCCTCCACCCACCCACTCGCCTAAGCACCCCCTTAGGCACCCCTCCGCCCCTCCAAACACCGCTCCCCTCCACCCCCACCTAGATTCCCCTTCTTTAATAGAAAAATACGAGTTTTTTCCTTTCACGTTTTTTGTATGCATCAAATGAAACATTCGACAAAAAACACTTTTTTTTCTTCTTCTTCTTCCTTCTCTTCCTATTTAGAGAAAAAGGGAGAGGGAGAGAAAGGACTTTTATTCCTGGAGATTTTATATTCCCTTTATTAGGTAACTAGCTTCTTTGGGGGTTTTTTTTTCTAGATAAGGGAGAATTTTTTTTCGATGAGAGGATTTTTATTCCTGGAGATTTTATTTTTTTGTATTGATTAGGTTTACATTTTTTTTTTAATTTAACATTATTAATTTTATTATTTTGAAAAGTCCAGTAGGACTTTAATTCTTTAGTATAGTTTTTAAGATATGAGAACTTTTGCTCTGGTTTTTTAGAGAATTTTTATTCCTCGGATTGAATTTTTACAGAAACTTTAAAAACCTCAGATTGTATTTAAATTATAAGCGGACATTAAATTGTTCCTGGGATTATATTTTTCAAAGACCTTTTCTCCTCATACAGTATCAGTTTTTTAAAGATTATAATTCCCAAGATTGTTTTTATTGCAGACTTTTATTCCTTTGATAGACTTTTTTTTTTGCCAGAGGACTTTAATTCCTTGGATAATTTTTTTAGGGGACTTTTATTCTCTACATTGCTTTTTAGAGGATTTTTGTTACTCAAAAAGCATTTAAAGGAATTTTATTCCTCAAAATGCATTTAGAGGACTTTAAGTCCGCGGATTTGTTTCTCATAAAACCGGAAATGAAAATCCTCTCTTTTCTATTTTAATTGGTTAAAGCTTTAAAATCCACTTTGAATCTCTAAACCAATCTAAACTCATCCGATTAGAAACAAACGGAGAATTGAATCGTTTTCCCCTCAACAACACCAACAACACTTATAATAATAAAATAGCACTTTGGAAAATAAAAGCGGAAATACGCAGTTGATGCGCTGGCGTAATTGGCGCACGGAGAATTAAATATGCAGCACATGTGACGTCACCGAACCTTTCCTTATTTATTAAAAGGTTGCGCATCGCGTTGTGGGAGGGAGAAGGCCATGACACTACGTCGATACAACGAAACTGATAACGCTATTTCGTTGTATCGAGCAGAAGAATTGATGACTATAAAATTTGCATTTCTAGAAATTTGAAAATTACAAAAGAAATTCTAGAAGATGAAAAAAATTCAAGAAATTAAAAAATGTCTAAAAAATAAAATTCTAGAAAATAAAAAAAAAAAAATTTCTAGAAATTAAAAAAAAAAATTTCTGAAAATTGAAGAAGAAAATAAAAAATAGTTCTAGAAATTGAGGAAAAAAGTTCTAGAAATTTACAAAAAACTCCAGAAATTCATAAAAAAAAATCAATGAAAATGAAATAAATAAAATTCGGAAAAAAATGTTAGAAAACAAAAAAAAAAATTTAGAAATTAAAAATATTCTAGAAATTAAAAAAAAGTTCTAGAATTTCGTTATGCAAAAAAAAAAAATTGTTCTCGAAAAACTAGAATTAAAAATTCGTTGTAGTGATGAGTTGTTTGTATCGAGAGCGACGTAGTTGATGAAAAGCGAATGTGAGTGCCTTTCAACATTTAATTTCCATTGAAATTCCCACTGAAACACCTTTTGAACGAACCATTACATTGCTTTTAGCTTAAACAAAGCCAGGCCCGCCCACCCACCTACTACGCACACTCCGGCCGCCATCTTGGTAAAAACAGAGAAACACATTCGCATTCAAATTTTATTTGAAACGCATAAAGACAATGTTGCCAAATGAACAACAAACAAAACAGACAAAAAATGTTGACCTTAATAACATTTTAAAGAAAATAACAATACAATGATGTCAAATATTAAAAAATCAATAAAAAAATTTCGTAAAAATAACCGTGTTGCCAGATAAAAATATTTTTTTAAAAATGAATAGAAATGGTAAAATTAACAGATAGTGTTGCCAAATATTTTTTTTAAAAAAAGATAAAACTACATCAATTTAAAAATAAACTACAGAAACAGTGTTACCAAATACATCAAAATTAAAATTTAATCGAATACAAATGGCACAAAAAAAAAGCCTTATTAAATTAAGCTGATAGTGCTGCCAGATGCATTTGGCAAAAATTAAAATTACACAAATAAAAAAAAACTCGAAAAACTATCTAACAGTGTTGCCAAATGCATTTCTTAAAATAAATGAAAAATTAAAAAAAAAAAACTAATATTACGCAGTACCAAATCAACTAGTCCGACATTTTCTTTATTTACTTAGTAAGCGTTATAATAAAAATTAAATTAAAATTTATAGAACACTGGACGAAATAAAGCCGTACTATTCAATTTTCATTAATTTCGATTATCTTAGATACTAAAATAAAGCACTCCGGTTTTTATTCCAAGTTTGCTCGTTCGCGTTGAAATTGAAAATCAATTCAAAGTCTATGAAGAGAGCAACGGAAGAAAACCGTACTATTCCAATTGCATTGACTTCTATTGCCCTACATACTAAATTAAAAGCACTCCGACATTTTCCTTTCATTTTCGTTAAAGGCGTTGTAATTGAATTTCAATACAAGTCTATTAAAAAGTTGACGAAATAAAACCAAAAAAAAAAAAATCTACTCTTATAGTGTTGCCAAATTTAAGAAAAACATTTAAAAAATAGTAAATAAATCCATAAATAAATTTCTCAAAAAAAAAAAAAAAATCCTGTATAAAAACCATCGGAATAAAGATCTTGAGACAGCGTTGTCAAATCAAAAAAAAGTATTTCACTTCAAAAAAATTATTTTATTTTTAAAAATATATTTAGGAGTGAGCGAGAAAAAAAAATTCCCCCTTCCACAACAATAGAATTTTGTAACTAAAAAAAAATCCCAAAAATATTATTATGGTAAAAATGGAAGAAACAACGTTGCCAGATAAAGTGTTGCGGATGAGAAGAGAAGAAAAAAATAAATAAAGCGCGAAATAAATCAATTTGCGCAAAATTTTAAAAATGACGTCAGAGCCAAAAATATAAAAATATTAGGCGGGAAAATGTGGGTGGGAGGGCATTCACCCCCTACGGAAATCCCCCTCCCCTCTTAGCTCCGCCCACTACAAAAGATGCCGGGATTATAGTGGCTAGAAGGACTAGTGTCTCGTGCGACCTATTCAAAGCATTACGAGACATCTGACAAAAAATGAAACATGCCGCTACGTTTTTCATGGCGCTGTAAACAGTACACGCGTAATACCTACTATGGCTATTCGTATTTAAAGTTAGTTATTTCTTCAATTACTTCAATTCCATGTGATAAAGTTTAATAATCATTAGATGTAAGATAAACAATTGCAATTTATTTATCTAAATAATTTAATATTTGCCAATAACTCGATTTTAAACGCAGAATGGTGCTGTGCGCTGTCATACAAACAGCGGTTGTGTTAGGCAGTTAGAGAGTATTCCTATTGATATAGCCTCGCCCTCACCCAAGTAAACAATTACATTATTGGCAAACTTCTCTTTAAACCCACAAATTGTTTTGTAATAACGAAAACATTAACTAAACTTTATTAACTTTATATTGAAAAAATAATTGCCATTAAAAAACAAATATTATGCATCTAAATCGTATAATAATATTCAAAGTGTATGTAAAAGCCATAGACAAACTAACGCCAGTATTACGCTTCCAATGTAACCAGCGCCCTCGGTGGCGTGTTTCATTTTTTGTCAGTACTTTTAAGGGTCGCACGAGACACTAGTTCTTCTAGCCACTATACCGGGATTAAGGAAATGGCAACAACACAGACACGCCCACTCCATTACAAAAGCATTACGTTCTTCTGACGCTCAAACTCTATGGAGGGCGGGGCTCACTTCTCACTTAGCTCTACAGAGGGCGGGGCTCACGTCTCACTTATCTCTATGGAGGGCGGGGCTCACGTCTCACTTAGCTCTATAGAAGGCGGGGCTCACGTCTCACTTAGCTCTATGGAAGGCGGGGCTCACGTCTCACTGAGCTCTATGGAGGGCGGGGCTCACGTCTCACTTAGCTCTATGGAAGGCGGGGCTCACGTTTCCTTAGCTCTATGGAGGGCGGGGCTCACGTCTCACTGAGCTCTATGGAGGGCGGGGCTCACGTCTCACTTAGCTCTATGGAAGGCGGGGCTCA